>JAVSBS010019821.1:11883-34729 GCA_033124195.1 Coracias cyanogaster
TGTTGCCCTTCTTTGCACCCGCTCCAGCACCTGAATGTCCTTCTTGTACTGTGGGGACCAAAACTGGACACAGTACTTGTCTGATACTGTCCTATGGAATCCTTTCAGCAACACTTCTTAGCATACTAGTTATTTTTTTTTCACCTTTTCTCTGTATGAAGTCAGTTTGGCTATTGCAGACATCTTTTATGCTAGTAAGTGAGCCAAAAGAGGCTCTGAGTGGCAGATAGCTGCTGAAATAAGAACCTGGCACTCTGGGGAGAGAAAGAAATTCATTCAACTTTCCCTTTCTGTGTCTTCTCTGTACTCTGTAACCTCTCCTTCTTTCTTCTCCATAGTTACTGTAGTGATTTTCTTGCCCACTGAATGCAGAGTGTGGGCATATTTTTCAGTATGATAGCTCAGCTACGTACTGTAAAATCCTACGATTTGTGTTGGAAAGCCAACTGTCTTCCACAGACACTCTTCCAGAATGTATGTGGACAAGTCATGCCGAGCATTCTGAGGATGCTTCCATGCAACAGAGAGATGATTTGTAAATGCAAGACTACATGCTACAAGAATCTATGGTGGCTTATCCATTCATGGCAACAGAGTCACAATTTCACCTCCACTTTTAAACTGGCTTTTAAAATTCATTCACTGGCTAGGCATGTTACTCTGGTTTAGGTTTAGATTTTGTGCCCATCTAAATTTTGACTCTGCTAAGACTGATGCTCTCACCTTCATTGCTAATTCATAAAATGGCACACATGAACAATTGTTCCTGGTTTCTAGACTGTAAAGGACAGGGGGTTATTTTGGGCTGGACGTGGTAAGTGTTCTGATCCCATGTACAATTTTATACTTCTAAATAACTGGCCATTGTTTAGAGGCTATTTATATAGAACCTAAGATATATGGTACACCACAAAATATTTTTAGCAGTGTAGTATAAACCATCTGTCTTGGACCAGCAGAAGTACTTCAAAAGAAGTAGTTCAAATAGTCCTTCAAAAGATCTGTTCTCTTTAAGTTCTGGAAAAAATCTCGATCAAGGAATGTAAACATTCAATGATTCTTTTAATGTGTTCATCTTAGAGATTTGAAGCGTTAACTTTTCTGTCCTGAGAATAACAGAGGTTATTATTTAAGTAAGGGTACCTCGATCCTCAGCTGCTGTAAATAGTGTTTAGCTCCTTAAACACCCCTGTAGTGGTTTATTGTAACTGAGGATGCACACACTTTGTTTTGTGGACCTCTTAACCTAAGCAGTCAACATTTATACCAATAATGGATCAGCACCATAAACAATGCACTATGTTGTTCACTTCAATTTCACTGCTTTAGAACCAATACAATTTGCCACTGTTCGGGAATTTTTAGTCACATTTAGAATCATAGAATGTTTTGGGTGGGAAGGGACCTTTAAAGATCATCTAGTCCAGTCCCCCTGCAGTGAGCAGGGACATCTTGCAATTAGATCAGGTTGCTCAGAGCCCCGTCCAACCAGACCTTGAATGTTTCTAGGGATGGGGCATCTACCACCTCTCTGGACAACCTGGGCCAGTGTTTCACCACCCTCACTGTAAAAAATGTCTTCCGTCTAGTCTAAATATCCCTCTTTTAGTTTAAAACCATCATCCCTTGTCCTGTCGCAGCAGGCCCTGATAAAAAGACCGTCTCCATCTTTCTTAAAGGCCCCCTTTAAGTACTGAAAGGCCACAAGAAGGTCTTCCTGGAGCCTTCTCTTCTCTAGGCTGAACAAGCCCAACACTCAGCCTGTTCTCATAGCATAGGTCTTCCAGCCCTCTGATCATCTTCTGGATCCGATCCAACAGGTTCATATCCTTATGCTGAGGACTCCAGAGCTGGATACAGTACTCCAGGTGAGGTCTCACCAGAGTGGAATAGAAGGACAGAATCACTTACTTCAACCTGCTGGCCATGCTTCTTTTGATGCAGCCCACAATATGGTTGGCATTCTGGGCTGTGAGCGCACATTGCTGGCTCATGTCCAGTTTTTCATCCACCAGTAACCCCAACTCCTTGTCAACAGGGTTGTTCTCAATCCCTTCATCTCCCAGTCTGTATTTATATAGCGGACTACCCAGTGCAGGTGCAGGACCTTGCACTTGGCCTTGGTGAACCTCATGAGGTTCACTCAGACCCGCTCCTCATGCTTGTCCAGGTCCCTCTGGATGGCATCCCATCCCTCTGGCATGTCAGCTGTGCTACTCAGCTTGGTGTCATCAGCAAACTTGCTGAGGGTGCACTCGATTCCACTATGTCATTGATGAAGATATCAAATAGCAATGATCCCAGTGTGGACCCCTGAGGGACATCACTTATCACTGATCTCCATTGCAACATTGACCCGTTGACCACTACCCTCTGGATGCAACCATCCAACCAATTCCTTATCCACCAGATAGTCCACCCATTAAATCTGTATCTCTCCAATTTTGAAAGAAGGATGTTGTAGGGGATTATGTCAAAGGCTTACAGAAGTCCAGATATACGACATCCATGGCTCTTCCCTTGTCCACTGTTGTAGTCACTCCATGATAGAAGGCCACTAGGTTGGTCAGGCAGGATTGGTGAGCCCATGCGGGCTCCCCTGTTTCAGTGGGAGGGACTTTGCTCCCCCAGTCCCTGTCTTGCGGTCCACCCACTCAAGAGGTGTGGGAGGAGAGGCTGCCATAAAGAGTTAGGCAAAAATTTTGTTGAGAACCTCAGCCCCCTCATCTGTTGTTATCAGTTTGCTAGTCAAGTTTATCATGGTGGGTAAACTTTCTTCACCTTCCCTTTCTGGCTGACATACTTGGAGATGCCCATCTTAATATTCTTTGCATCCCTTGTCAAGTTCAGTTCCAGTTGTGCCTTGGCCTTCCTGATCCCATCCCAACACAACCAGGCAGTGTCCTTATACTCTTCCCAAGATGCCCATTCCTGCTTCCACTGCCTGTGCATTTCCTTCTTGCCTTTTAGTTTGACCAGCAGGTCTCAACTCAGTCATGCTGGTCTCTTGCCTTCCTTGCCTGATTTCTTATACTTGGGGATCAAGAGCTCTTGCACTCTGTGGAAACCATCCTTAAAGATCTGCCAGCTCTGTTCTGCTCCCTTGTCCCTGAGGGCAGTTTCCCAGGGAGTCCCAACCTGACAAACTCCTTGAAGAGTTGGAATTTTGCTTTCCTAAAATTCAGGGTCCTGACTTTACTCTTTGCCTGACCCATATCCCTCAGGACTGTGACTTTTAAAAAAAGAGGTCTTTAAAATTTCACTGCCTAGTTCATTTTGGCATGCAAATGAATAATTTGTGCAATAAAACACTTTGGTTGATACATTTATGCATTTGGTACTTTACAAATGCTTTTAATTCTCAAGTCTTACAGTTAGTAATACAAAGTAGTGAGACACAAAGGCATATTTTTGTGTTCTCTATTTGGGACTCCTTACTTATTCTGAAAGATCAAAGCTACTTAACAACCCTTGCATATCCATTCTGCCATCTTCAGAGTTTGGATATGAGTCTGTAATCAATGGCAACTGCACTGTAACAGTAAATGTCCTTACAAAGAAAACGAGCTGTAGAGTCCTGGGACATGCACAAAGTCACATTTAGAAAGTCATGTTTTCCCAAGGATGGCCACAGCTGTTTCTTCGTCTTTGTGAACAGTACATTGTCTTCCACTAAAATATATAACCTTATTGTCATGCAAATATTTATGGCACATTAGAACCAGGCTTGCTCTATTCACAATAGATTAGCTTCCTGTATTATTACAGATAACGACAGTTCAAATTCTGAATATGTTATTGTTTCTTTTTTTCTCTGATTTTTATTAGTGAAGAACTTATAATTATTTTGTCTTATTCAGACTTTCCAGAGAAAGAACTGAAGTCATATTTCCCACACATTGGGATTCTAATCACTGAAATTCACTTCTTTCTCTTCTTTCTATTGCTTTTAAATAAAGCAATGTACTAGGAAAAAAGACTGGTCTTAGTCTGGAATACAAGTGCAAGTCAGGAATAATTGAAAATAGTTTTGATCACCCTTTGAAATCCTAGATTAAGCAGTTTTGCTAACACTCAAAGAAATTCTCTGGAACCTTTTTATTTATTGCACAATAGGTAGAAAGCTTCTTTTCTTCTTTAGGCTCTTACTCTGCCAATGGATATGTGTTCTGTAAGTAGCACTGACATGAAAAGTCTGAAGTTGTCCACTTTTCTCCCTTTGACCAACATTCCTTTGGTAAACAGAGTACTATGAGGAGAGTGGTGTAAATCCTCTAAGTTTAGCTTTGTGAAAAAGCCATGCTGAAAGCTGTGAAAGCTTTGTGCAAAATTAACAAAACTTTGCATGCCTTGCCAGCATCTTTCCAGAACACTTGCCATTATAGGAGTTTCCCGTTTAATAATACCCATAACAGTTTCTTCAAAATTAATAAAACATTAAAGTGGAAATCACAAGGGTTATACCCTTAGCTAAATAACTCAATTTAGCAATGGACTGCAATGCTAGTTCTCTGATCTGTTGGGTTTTGCTTATAAATTTAATTTATTGAATTGATAAATCAAATTTTGCTGCCTCTGGGCTGAGCAGTCAGGCTGGGTAAGGGCCAGGCTGCTTCTGCAAAGGTGAAGTAAGGGACAGAAGGGGGACTGCGACAGAGGCACAAAAACACACAGCCCTGCAGAGAAGGTCAAGGCCACCACAGAAGAGAAGGCCACATGCCATTCCACATTCCACAGTCAGGCTTTGGAGGGCTTCAGCATAACCAAACCAGACAGCGGGCACCTGGCCTTTTTGCTTCCCCCCAAGATCTGTTTGAAGGGCATACACATTCAGCCAGTTACATTGGGTTGATATCTAGCCATCCAAAACTGCCTATGTTCTCTTAAGCTTTGCTAATTTGGTAAGAAATCTAATAATGGGCTGGTAGAAATCTCAGAGCTAAGAGATTCAGTCTGGAGTGCTCTATGTTTCAGCTAACTGGAAAAGTATCAAGAGCCACACAAGTCTCTTTGAGAGCATCCTGGGAGGCTGCTCCAACCCTTCTAATCTTATTGCACTGAATAAGCACTAAAGAAAAGATAAAATATAAAGGGCAAGGAGGAAGATAAATATTAAAATGGTTATAGAAGAGGAAGGACTTGGTGATGCAGGTCAAAGAGGAATCCAGTGGTGGAGCGACTAAGATACAAGCTGGCATCCCAGAATACAACCCTTTGAATAGCATGTGTTGCTGCTCTGTCTGTGACAACAGATACTGATGCCACCAGAAAAACACAGATCAGAGGTTTCCCACAGTTTCCAGTGTTGTTTTTTTTTCATCATCACTCATGCTGAGCTGGAGTTCTCCCCAAATGTACACACTGAAGTCAGTCACACTGCATAGGATACACATAAACATAGGAGGCAAAACCTGTCACCGCCTTCTTTTAAGGGACCTGACTGGCCAAACAAGACTCTCACTTTGCCACAGTATTTGAAGATACTGAGAGGAGGCATGGGGTGAGATTCTACTGGATGAACAGACTTTATTCTGTATGCAGTCCGCAACCCCTGTGGAGGAAAACCTGTTGCCAATACAATGTTATTAGCTAAGTGCTGTTCCCATGGGACAGCAAACACTCAGGATGACTACTTTAAATAACTTAACTCTCCTCTTCTGTTAATATGTCATATTATATACATATCTGTTAATATGTATTCCAATAGGTTTTGTCTCCTCTATGATGAACATCACGTTCAGAAATCAACCTGTTGGTTTGGGGTTGTTTTTTTTTGGGGGGGAGGGGACAGGTAGAAAAGATGGGGAATGCCACAGAACTAGACTTGTATTTCTAGACTGAGATAAATTTTCATCTGTCCCAAATATATAAACAGCACCATCCTGAACAGGAGACTTAGGAAAATGGGACTCCCTGATGACCTCAAAAGTGAAAGAACAGATGAGCCCTGTCTTCTTTATTAACTGACCCTGGCTGCAAGTTCTTTGTGATCGCACAGAAGACAGAAAGAACATTGGACTTTCTCTGCCCTTGGAATAACTGGGTCACGCAGCACCACCAATTTTTAAGCAAAGCTGCTCCCTTGGAATTTGCAGTTGACATGTTCTTAAAAATTATGCACTGATCGACCTTTTTAATGTAGTGAAATGATGATCTTGATACCAAACAGGGCAGTACTGTACTCTCTAGTCCAGTGCAGCAAGAGATTTAGAGCCCAGTGATAATAGGAAAGGGTTCTTTGACAGATGAACTGTAAGCATTATTGCCTCCACAGATCATTCTCTATAATAAATGTTGCTCTTTTTGCTGTTTGATTTTTGTCATTCATGTGGGATTCATGTCATTTAATAGTAGCTACCTAAACATGAGGTGTCTTGTCTAGTTTAATCATCTATGCTCTTTTTATAGTTAAGAGAAGCAACCAGCTCCACCACAAGATGATTCATCTCACTCACCTCAGCAAATTGTCATTGTCTGCACACTATTTAGGCCTTTGTGACTTACTTAGACCAGTCTTCTCCCTAAGTTAAGTTAAGAGCTGAAAGTCCTATTGAACAGGAAATGGATGAAACCTCCAAAGCAGTTTTTGTTTTCAGGTCACATTCATGCAGATCTTCAAGCTTCTTGTAGAAACTAACAAACTGTCCATGCTTTAAAGGCAAGTTGAAACTCTTTGTCAGGAGAAAACAGCCACAAATTCTCAGGGCTCCCTAAATCTTCAATCTCCTTCACCCACCTCCCTTTTTTGAAGATACCTGGCTCAGATAATGCTGTACAAAATCTTCTGTGCCTATGTTCAGACTTCTCCTGTGAAAAACATCTTTTTAGCAACACTTAGCTAATCCTGGAATCTCAAATAGATACTAAGATATGGGTCCTCATCTCCCTCCTAACCTAGTTACAGACATCTGACCTGAGATTCGTAGACTTTTAAAAATGCAGGTGTCCTAACCACAAATCAGGTTTTGTAGCAGATAAATCCTTCAGTGGCACCACATGTCACAATAGCAGGAATATTGCATCCTCTCCAGCTGTTAAAGGTCACATTTGGATATATTTAAACAAGAGAAAGATCCACCAAAAGAGTAGCAGAGATTATTTAAGAGACCTAGAATTACTACTACAAGGAGACTGCAAGTGGGTTTATACCAAATAGTGAGCAAGCAAGAGATTCCACTAACTGCTGCAGATCTTCATGTTGATCAGTCTGAGGCAGTACCAGCCAAATACAGTTGCTGTATCTAGCAAAGTATTAAAAATCATTCTGCTTAGCCAGCCATGGCTTTATGATCTGCTGTCTATCAGAACAGTTGCTGCTTAGAGTGACCTCACTTTGCTGTTACTCACTGAGACAAATCACTCCATCTTTTTAACATGTCCTTTTGTAAATGGAAAGGAAAAAGGAAAGGAGGAAAAGGTAGCATTTTCAAAGGCTTACTGGTGTCTAAGTGTTGAGCTGAACCATAAATTACCTCTTGAACAGCTGGTCATAAAAGAAATACAAAGCATTTTTAAGCAACTAACGCTCATTTGTTTCTCGAGCTCTGAGCAGTTTTAAAAGATGCCTAAATGCCAACTTTACTCTAGCAGTGCAAACATGGACAACTACTGTTGCCCAGACGAGTCATGTGAGTTTATAAAATTTGGTGATTTATCTCTTTTTTCAGTTGCTGGTATTTTGTCACAAATCACATTTTTCCAGAAAAATAGTGCCTCATGCAATTAAGGAACACTCAGTTTGGGAAGGACACACAATCCTCATGATCCCCTGAGGCCTCTGTCCTAGCTCCCAAGGTGAAACCCAAGTCTGAGTAGCTGGTGCAGCCTTTCCAAAATGCGCACATAAGGAAGATGTGTCCCTGCAGCCATCCCCGTTTGTACTGTACGACTTCTAGTCATCCCTTTTGCAGAAGTCAAGGAACCAAATAAGTAGCTGGAGACATCTAGACCCCCCTCCCCAACTAGGCTTTGCCTCCATCCACCTCTTGTGAATCATACTGACAAAATGTGTAATATAATGCATAAAATAAAGACTTTCCTGACTGGGCTTTTTAACATCTTACTCACAGATTCAACACCATTAATCTTCATTTGGAAAGCCATAGATATTACTTTGTACAGCAAGTAAATCATTCTTTTTTATTACTTGCTCTCTGTAACAATAAAAGATGCATATTTTACTCTTCTGTTTTGGACTAAGGAAACAGAAAGACAATGTAGGCTGTACTCTTGCTTTGGGTGAGACCTTCTTGTCTCCCTGTTTATACATATCCACATTTCTCTCCTTTATAAAATAAATAAAAGAGCAATAACTACCCCTCTTATTAATTTACATTTGTTCCACTAAAAGCACATACTCAGCTATCAACTGATCAAACAGGGCAATTCATCCATGCAATAATTGCATAATTGTGGTCTTATCCAGAAGACCTGTAAGGAAGATAAGGATTTCCCCATGGGAAATTCAAGCACAAGTAAAATGTAAATTTGGTAAATGCACAAAACCACATCATTCATTTCCTTCTGTAGCAAGAATTTTAAACTGACAAATCGAGTAACTTCAAACAGTTCTTTAAAAGTCATACAGGTGAATTCTATTAATTACAGAATTAGTCCCTTCTTTGCAAAAAAGGAAGTGTGGTTGTTTTTTCACAAGTCATTAGATTCCATTAGCTGGTATTTAGAGTTCTGAGAGTCCCAAGTAGAAAGAGCTACTGAAGTGTAAAATATGTATTGTTATTGTTGCTCATTGTTATTTGACAGTCTTCACTTTCCACTCAAAGGCAGGCTAAGAATAAAAGAAAATTCAGACTGTAGGGACAACTATTCTAAAAATATCAGCCCATTATCAACTTTTTATTTTCTTACTGAGAAAGGATGAAATGCATCCATCAAAGATACTATAAGACAGTTGCACCCTTTTGAAGCAATCCTGTATCACTGAAGTCAATGTAAATTCAGTAGGAGTGGGATTAAGGACTTTACTGGAAAAGCAGTGGTGTATTATAGGAAGCTTTCATATAATTGAAAATCCTCCCAGCAACAAAATGATTCATAAGGTAACGCTGAGTGTGGGGCTGAAAAGAGAATTTAAAATCATGCAGCATGTGCCAAGCCACTAGTTTCTAGCCCTGCATCTTTCCCATAGAAGACGGCTCAGCACTGCCACATTTCTCAGCCTGGGAATAACTCTGCCTTACCTCTCCTTCTTGCTCTTAGCAGCTTCACGTCACACCTGCAAAAAACTAGCAATCTGAATGAGTGCCCTAGATATGACACCTTAAAGCAGCAGACCTTCCTCTGCTGCTCAGCAAATCTCTGCTGCTGAACGATTTTGCTGTTCAGTTCAGGAACCCAAACCAGGTTGAGTTTACACCTGCTTTTTAAGAAGCTACATAAACCTTGGAGCCAGATTAAGTGAATACACAAAAGTCTCAGGAGAATCATCCACATTTCCTACTTCTCTGAAGAAAAAATGTGCTTACTAAGAGCCTAATTTAACAGCAATGTAGTAAGTGAAAATGTTGCCACAGGACACAGCAGGATGAACATCATCCACACCATACATAGCTCCCAGAGATTTCCACAGGACTTTAATGAACATATTACACAAACTGGAATGACAGACCTCACTGCCTTGGTCCTTCTGCCCTCTTTCAAGCAGAGGAATCACTCTTCCTTCCTTCTGTTAGGGGCTTGGGGTTGAACAAAAGCTTTACCTATATGAAACAAGTGAGTCTCTCTTTAATAACCTGTTCCTACCAAATGCTTATATCCATAGATTATCTCATAAAATGATCAGCATAAAAGCCACTGTATCTTTTATTGCAAAGGAAATTCATCAAATAGCTGCTTCTCTGTTATTAGAGACTGCACTGCAGAATGAAACTGGAATAACTTTCCTCTGAAACAGAAGCCACAACATTCTATTTTATGGCATGGCCAGTTAAGCATCTGCATTTTGGTGGTTATGGCACCAACTCAATATCTTGCGTTTGTACTTGTGGGAAATATATAAAGCCTTTTTGGCACTTACTGACCTTACTGTGGCAAAATAGATATATGAAGTTTGCCATTCAGTAAGTCCATTCAATTTTTTTTTTCCATGTATTTAGTCTTCTTTTCAAGCCTTTCTCCTTGTACAAGATTTCCATTAGACTATGTGAAAAAGTACTGCTAAACCAAGACAACAAAATTTGTATCAAATAAAATTATAAGGTAAACAATATCAACGTGCCTCTGAGATAATTATCGCTGATCTCAATGCAATTATTTTTATTTTTCAGTAGTACTCAGAGAATGAATCTGACTGAACACTGAGAAACCGTTAATTCTGCTTTTCTGTAATTTTTCTAGTCAGGGTAAAACTACCCAATACACAAATACAAACATTTCAAGGAAATATGACAGAATGAGGGCATTATGGTTATGATACTCTGTATATTTGGCACCATGGCTAAATTTAGTAGCACTGCTGCAGTTGCTTGAAATACACACGGTCAATGCCAGCCTCTGAATAAGAGAGGAAAGAGCAGGAATCACTTGTTAGTTCAAGATAAAATTAGGAGTGAGAGACCCCCTGGATGTAAAATTCAGAATCCCAGGCAGGTGGAACAAAAACCTAGCTGTTACATCACCTTGCCTTCACACCGTCGGTGCCGTGTACCTCCCTGTGCCTCATACAGAACAGGGGTTTATACAGCTGCTCGACTGACCCACACTTCAGCATGTTCTGTCAACAACACGGGCTGAGTGAAGTTAAACATAATGCCAGTCTCCTGCCTCCTTGGAGCAATATGAAAGTTTCTGCTCATGTATACACTAAGGGCCTTATCCAGCTTTCCTGAGCACCTGTACACTGATTTGAATAGATGCTGGACCTGGCTGCTTTCTCTGAACATCTTCACTCAAAAGAGAGACTGGAAATGCAGAGCTGAGCCGATCTGCCTCTCGAGTGCCACAGCTCATGCCCAGCACAGAACTAACCAGGATGCTGCATGTGTCAGGATCAGGAATGGATGTAAGAGCTGAAATTCTGTGTCCTACAATGGGTTACTGAGGTTAGCTTATGCTGATCTGACTGTTTTTACATCTGTTTCCCAATAGGATAAGTTTGAACCTAATTAGTTCTTTTAATTAAGAACCTAATTATTGTGATGGATTTGATAAGGCCTATTCTATGTCCTTAAAGGGGAAAGAGTTATTTAATTTATCTGTCCAGACAGCAGTTTGGCAGCTACGTTCAGGCTCATCAGAATGACTGTAGTGTTGGCTTGTCTTAGTCCAAAGACACAGAGAAGGCAAAGTAATCCAGGGAGTACGACTGGGGTCAGCAGAACACCTTCCTTTCCTCGGGCCCTCCAGGTTTTTCTAAGACCAAAGTTTGTCAGCTTGTTCCTTATATATTAACCAGGTAAAGAAGATATTAATTTTTTTTTCACAAAGCTTGAATCTTTATAGGCACACAGAAGGAGAACATAACTTCTCATTAATATAATGGATTATAATGAAGGAAGCTAAATGTAAGTTTCCTATAACGGACTTTGATTATACTTATCACATCAAGAACAGTTCTACAGGGAAGTAATTTCTATTAAAGCAATGTACAACATTCTCAGAATAAAAAGAGAATCAGGCTTATAGGTTGCTTTTAAAGCATATTTTAAGAAGCAAGCAGACCTGATCAAATGTCAAGAACCAATTTGTTCATGTGAGATTTGCCACTGGTAGGCTCTAAAAGTCAGTGAGAGCTTAGTTTCTATTTCACAAGTCCTGATCATATCAGTTAGCTGCATGCTGCTACATTAACTTGCACACTGAACTTTCAGAGAGGGAAGAAAAAGATAAGGGAGAAAAAACTGAAGAGAAGGCTAAAAGAAGGGCAAAGGAAATAAAAATAAGCTGGAGATGGGATGTAAGAGCCGTGAGGAATACAGAATTGCTAAGGTTAAAAAAAAAAATAAGGTGGGGATAAGCCAGAAGATGAGAGGGGAAAACAAGTGTTCCTGATTAGCAAGAAAAAATAAGAATTTCCTGAGACTGACAGAGGGAAGGCAAAGCACAGAGTATTTCATTGTCTCTAGCTGAGGGGATAAGACAAACACCAATGAAGTATTTCTGTCCTCAGAAATAAGTAGTGATTATTTCCACTCCATTTGAGTGTTTTACAATATCCTTTACTCATTCATGGGGGTTGTGAACTTTCTGCTTCTGCATCATCCTGTGGAAAATACCGTTACAAATGTATTGGGGTTAACTCTCTACTCAGTTGTATTTACTTTCTTAATTAAATTAATAAAAAAGTTTCAAAAGGTCAAAGGGAAATTCTATGTTCAATCTAGCTTGGATCAGACCATTAAGGCTAAAATTATTAAGATCCCTATGGAGCTACACTAATTTACACCAGTGGGGAATTTGGCCTGCATCTGTTCAAGTACAGCCTACAGCAGATACCTAATAAAACTATTAAAAGTGACATAATTTCATTAAAATGAGCATATTGTACTCTTTTGAGGCCAATGGACTGCAGTTATATTAACCAGGTCCTATAATGCTTTGCACTAACTATTAACGTCAGTGTATTTTTTTTTTACACCAAATTTCAAAAATGTTTGTATCTTTCATTTAAGAGCACATAAAAAATTCCCTGTAGTTTAATATTATTCTTCAATTTCTTTTTGTATTTTTGTAGCATTTTGCTTTGATCTATGAGACACGTTTTAATGCACATTGCCCAGACCTTAATTCTAACAAAAGAGCTCATATCTAAATACTGCCACATGTATAAATTGCTTAATTTTTGCCTAGAATAGACAAAGGGCAAGAATATAGGAAAATCACACTAGCTTGATCCTGTGGTTGACTCAGCCTTATAATCATATATCTTTCTGTAATAGTGGTCAGCACAAAATTTTTTTACAATTTGTGGTATAACCCATCCTCCCCGTTAAATATTTCCTTACTAAGATAAGCAGAGAAATGAAACACTCAGTTTGTTACCTCTTTCAAAAACAATGTTGAACATTCTACTTATTGTTCTTCTTGTTATTAATTGACTATAGTTCTTATGAATGCCATTAATTTTTTGGTCAATGGTTGGAGGGTTTTTGCAAATAAAGGTGTGTGTTTTGTTCAAAGTTAACAAAATTACCCATTGCTGAGGGAACATTTCCCAGTGAGGTCTAATGAAAATATTTCATATGTTATTCCTCATCCTATTCCCTATGCTTCCTAATGTCTTTTTGGACTTCTGGCCATAGCTAAAGTCTTCATTAAGCTGTCTGTTACAACACTGAAATCTTCTTCCTGAACTGAATAATTAATTCCAAATCCGTTCCACTTTCATTGATGCTTGAATACCTTGCATGTATTGATGGTCTCATTTGCTGTCATGATCCCAGTGAAGCTCATCCATCAGCACACAGTACTGAGTAAGGCTACAGGGCCACTAAGTCTGGAAGCACTTCACCACACATTTGATGTTTAAACCAGCAAAACCAGTATGAACACGTTCTTTCCATTCCCACACACCATAAATCAGCTTCTCTAGTGATGACTGATCAATATGCCTGTACACTCTTCAAATTGTGCTGCCTCCCTATTCAGCACCTTTTTGAGGAATTACTAAATATATTAAAAATGTTGCACCTAGTACATTTTAGTTGCCAAGAAGAAACTCTTAATTTCCTGTCTTTTTGCATATGGAGACCCAGACTCATGTTTACATAATCTGGAAGCCACCTTATCAAAATACAACTGCTATGAAAGTCAAGAAAGTGGGTTCCAGTGCAGTATCAAGGTGGTGAGAGCTCACTGTTTCATTGTGCTTTGAATTTGTTTTAACTCTCCGTCGGTTTTACCTTTTTCCATCTTTAGGGAAGAAAAAAAAAAAAAAGACTAAATTCTAGCTACAGGTAATAAAGACAAAATCTTATCTGCAGATATGACCTTTAATAATTTAAGCCCTTTTTAGCAATCATAACCCGAAGCTAACAAAGCAGAACAGAGAATCTTCCACAGAAAAGTGGTACTTCTTCTGCACTTCTTCACCATTTCTTTCATTTCTAGAAGCCTGTTCACTTCTATTTGTAAGAGCTTCTGGCATTTTGGCATATGCCAAGGAAGAAGGGAGACTGAACTCATTCACACTTTATACCATACACATTTCTAGGCTCTGACAGCATTGAAAAAGTAATCAAGCAGTTGTTCCTGAATCTTAAAGAGAATCTTCTGAGATCCCTTGTCCTACATTGCTACAAGGAGACAACAACATACATCATGCAAATGAGGAGAGGGCATCTCAGCCAGGCTGCATGAAATATGAGAACAGTAA
Source organism: Coracias cyanogaster (assembly GCA_033124195.1). Taxonomy (NCBI): domain Eukaryota; kingdom Metazoa; phylum Chordata; class Aves; order Coraciiformes; family Coraciidae; genus Coracias; species Coracias cyanogaster. The sequence continues at coordinate 26,216 of JAVSBS010019821.1, forward strand.
TTAAAAGGTTTTGTAAATCGAGTTTAAAATCTGGTGAGAGGTCTGAAAACCTTCACAACATTTCAAAACTCTAGCATCTCACTAAACATGCATACAGAAGCTATGAGACTTTCTACAGCTTCTGTGTACAACTCCCACAGATGAGATGGCAATTGGAGCAGGAAGCATTTCAGGAAGATTTATTATCCAGTTTCCATGAAAAAAAAGGAAAGAATGCATCTGTAAATATGTGTAAGGAAATGTTTAATCCAGGTGTCTACAGGGCATAACAGTGCTCCCCTGGGGATTCACAGGTTTGCATCTGAACTGTGTATATAGGACTAAGTAAAAACGCAGGGGGACCATTTCAAGTAATGCATGATTGCCTACTATTTACAGTTTGTTAAATTCATGAGATGTGAATAATGAGTAGAGTTCTGGGAACAGTAAAAAACCATTAATTTTTTAATATTAAGCCATACTTTCCACTGACCAAATGCCAAGGGCTAGACTGTGCTCCAGTCCTTTCACTAGAAGCCTCCTCACATCATGCAGTTCGGAGCCATGCTTCAGAAGTAGCCACCTGGGACTCAACAGGCCAACCACTAAGGTATTATACAAGAGTTATTGATGAGGGCACCACCAGGCCTCGCTAGGATGATGGGTAATTTACAGCTGAACATGATTTTTTAAGAATTTTTTTTCAATGACCCTTCAAAGTGTGCAGTTAAAAATGCCTTTATTCTTCCCTGACCTTCATGTCATTTTAACTATGGTTCATACACAGTTGGAGGAAAATGCACAATGGTGGTGTCTGCAGGCAAAAGAATCTATACATAGGCTATAACCTTCCTTAATTTTTACTAAGAGGATAATTCAAATAAGCTTTATGTAAGTTGACAAAGCAGACTTATGGCACATTTGTAAAGTGAAGTATCTTGGTTGATGAATTAAACACTGTAAAGACTGCTAGTAACACTACATGTGTATACCTGCTTTTGTTGAGGTGTAAGATTTGCCTCAGTCTGTAAAACTCAGAGTGAAGGATAGGAACAGTGCACACACAAACCACCTGTAAGTAAATTAAGCCATCCTTCAGAGGCAAGTGGCTATTCACCATGCATTCTTTTTCCTATTTGCACCAAATTGTTCGCCCCTATCCATTATCAAGCATCAGTTGTTTTTTAAGGCTGAGAATTTTAAAATGCTCTGCCTACCTGCTAAAAAAACCCAGCCACAGAATTGCTTTCAAACAAGCCCTACTGACTTTTATATAAAAGATTTGTAATTACAGGGAATGAGTGAGTGAAATAGCAATTTTTGCCCTAGATTCTGAACTGCCCAGTGGGTGTGCTTCACATTTAAAAAGCTTTCCTTCTGCCAGTAACACTGAGTCCTCACATATATTCCACAGTCTCTGTTTTGCTATGCACAATGCTAATTGCAAATGTGAAGATTGGTAGGTGGAAAAAAGACATTTGTTTTGGTTTATTAGCCACCAAAACATGTTTATTTTGCATATTTAAACTAAACTCACTAAATCACTAAAATAATAAAAAATGTGGTGCAAATGAGATATATAATGAAAGATCAGATTTACTGCTTAGCCACAGCAAATAAAGTTGGTTAACACTCAACTCTAGCTATCACATACGAAAAAAAGTGAAAGAAAGATGCATCCCACTAAATGTGCCATGCTTCTGTGATGAGATCCTTGGGACAGAGAGATGATAAAACTCTTTTATAAAAAGTAAACCACCATTAATTGTCACCATATGTTAACACATATTTCTATTTATTTACAGCCAATTAATAACTGCATTATTTAGTTATTTTCCCTTTATTCTATCTGGTGTGTTAAAAAAATAAATGAGTTAAAAGAAGCACTTCAGCTGACACTAGTTCAACAAACATCTACCACACTCACTGCCAGTTGACATCAGCTATGCTAAATCTGGGGAACTCAGAAGAGCTATTCCTAACCCTCCTGGATGGTACAATTACAGATTGAAACCTCTTATTAAGCAGAATTAAAGGGATTCATAGAGGAGGAAGATATTGGTAAGCATGAAGAGTATGGATCTCTACAGTAACTGCTTAGAGGAATAAGCATCACAGGTTGAAAATCTAAAATGGCCTTTTCCATCAGAACAAAGATCACCATTTCCTTGCATCCTTTCCCTCAAAAGGCCAAGAATAGATGTCTAAAGGATTATATGAACAAGTCAACAGTGTTATAATACTTCCTCAGAATATTTTCTCAGCCTCCAAACATTTGTGCCTCAGAGCTTTCCTAAGCCACAGATACAGAAAGGTGGTGACTTCCAGAACTAGGTCTGATAAATGCAGGGAAAAAAAAACCTAATTTGACAGAGGGTCATTAATGTAAATGGAGTGTCTGTGGAATATGTTACTGAGTCGGCTGTAGAAAATAGAAACAAAAATCACTGACTCCAACAGGCTGTGCCAGAGTGCTACAGGCAGTAATATCAACTGAAACATTGGGGTCAACAGGGACGAGCAAAGGCAACCACAGACTAACAAGCAATGTTATTTAAGTGCAACAGACAAGTCAATGTCAATGCTGTGAAAATGGCATAAGTCAGGTTGGAAACAGTGGCTGAATAGGTTGGGGGGACTGACATGGGGCAGAAAGCCAGGATGTTTACACTAAAGAAATATTAATATCTACTTGCATTATGTACTATTTACAGTGTCCAAAGTGTGTAAACCAATACATATTCAAACACCATTGCATTTTCCCATGCGTTTTATAACCTTTGCTCACGTGAACAAGACCTGTCATTCATCATGCATCTAGCTCTGTCACTGAATTGATGAGTATGTCTTTAGGAAAATACCTTATTGCTGATTTTTTCATTTTCACACCTGAAGTTTTTCTCTGTTAATTAGACCATGAGAAGAAAACAAAAATGTCAGAGAGAAGAATCCATTGAAGACTCTATGTCAGTTTTCAGAGCTTCCATTTTCACACCATCCATAAGGAACATTATTTCTATTTTCATTATTGTCTCCAGAAACAAGGATCAGCTCCTTTCAAATGCTGTCAGCTGGATTCAGTGTTGTCTGAACATTCGCACCAGTGACTTGTAACAGCTTTTTTCTCCTATGCTTACACAGGGAAGCTTTCCTAGGGAATGGTTTTTTTCACATTCGCTTTCTAAGTGGAAGGTTTAGATTTTCTCTCTACACTGTTGCAGAATAAGTAATCAGGTGGAGAATTCAAGTCTTAGTATGATTCTACTTACAAACCAAATTTGAAAGAAACATTACAGGGCATTTGGACTGTCAACTCAGACTGGTAATTGTTATTTGCATATAATCCCATTTCAGACTTTTATTTTATACAGAAAAGTAATCTCGTCAAAAGAGGGAGAAAAAGCCACAGAACCTCCTACTCCATGCCATTGACCAGAACTAATCTCTTCCCTCTTTCTCCTCAAATTTGGACTTCAGCTTACATAAAAGTACAAACATTTCAAGCATTACAGGAAACTTATCAGGTGTGTGTCCTGATTTGAGCTAGAATAGAACTAAATCTGTTCAGTGATTTTACTTTTCAGCTAAGTCTCTTTTAGGAAATGACACTTTCTGAAGTTAACGGCATATTTTTGCAGACAGTGTCTGCTTCTGGCAGTGGCAACACTCAGTGTTTATAATTATTACTAAGGATTGGAATGTAGAACGGCCATTGCTTATACTTACTCCTGTTGAGACCAAGATCACTGCTAAATCTTGTGTAACGTGTTGGGATGCAGTAAAGTAAGAGGCCACACATGCGGGGACGAGCATCCACGACAAGTGACCCTAAACTGACCAGCAATGTATTCTATTCCATATACATCACATTCAGTACAAAGTTGAGGGATCACACGGGTCAAGCTCCCTTCTTCAATGGCCGACTATCCGTTTTGCCTTTGATCCCAATCCATGTCTTCCTGAATCCAGTTCCAGAATCCAGCTCCTGAATCCAGTTCCATCTGCTGTGAAGTCCAGTCTGGGACTTCCCCAGTGTCTGCCCCGCAGCATCAGTGGTGATGGTGACATAATTGCCACCAGGGGGGTTGAGATCAATATTGGTTTTGTATATATGTCATTTTATTGTCGTTATTTTTGTTAAAATTTTTTGTAGTTTTCTTTTCCAATCCATAAGTCTCTCTCCCTTATTCCCTTTTCCATCCCCTTTAGGAAGGGAGAGCAGTTAATAGAGAGCATCTGTCATTCAACAGGTGGCTGGTCCAGCCCTAACCCTTGGCAGTGCTACTGCACTGAAACCAGGTATAAAGCCCAGCTCCTCTGATCTCTGCTTCCTTGCTTTTCATAGTCCGTGTGCAGCCATCTTGCTTGTGCATAAAGTGTATCAGATTGCTTCTTATTTGAAGAAGTTCCTTTCTATTCCATGGTCCTACAGGCCTACATATAATCAACGTTGTAATATTAGCAATTGCTAAAAAAAAATGTTGCTTGAAAAAAAGAAGTTCCACTGCAAAGTAAAAAGTGTGCTTTCTACTGTGAAAAGATTTGATAGGCAGGGCACAGGGAATGGTTAGAAGCGAAGACTCCAACAGTGGGCACGAGCCATAACTGAGTTATAACTAGTTTGTGCTCTTTTCATTTTACTATTATTAACATATAAAGTATCATCCACAGTGGGACATATAATTTGAATGGGAAGGAAATGGGTTATTAATATAATATCAAAAGCTTGACAATAAAGCATAGTCTTTGTTCTACACTTAGAAAAACAATTTCAGAACAGCATTTCCATGAGGCACATACCAAATGGAACAGCTCATTTTATTTTTGGTTTAGAATTGCTTATAAAGCTCAGTATTTTCATCATAATAGATCTTTCTTTGATGCTTTTCGTGCTGAATTTTTTTCTTCCTTTTTCTTAATAAAATCCCTATGTTAGCTGTTTTAATGGCTTAAATCTGTTTTCTTGTTCTGTTTCAGTCTTTTAATTTGCCTTTCATTCTAGCCCCTGAACGAGTGGTAACATAGACGGAGGTTAATTCTCAGTGGGTTTCTCACTAGCTGAGTTTTAAATCCAGGGTACCTTGTCCAATATAGTACGATACAGCAACACATTTGCAGGGTGTTTCCAACTTGTAACAGTCTTTGAAGTCTAGAAGCCTATACTCTAGACTCAAGGTAAGTTTTGATTTTGCAACCTAGAGATTTGTGCTTACTACAAAATAAGGCAGAGATTTAGCTTTCCCTCTTGGATCACTCTGGTACTTGTGCATTAAGGAATCAGAATAACATTTGGAAACTCCTAACTTCCCACTGACTTTTTATGGAACCTGGAAGTCAAATGTTTAATATAAATTCTTAAGCTTTTGTCCACACTCAGCTTTTTAAATAGGTCTAATACAAATCAGTAGAGGATAACTGATTTCTCTGGAAGCAACAGCAAAGGAACCTCAAAATGCACTAGAAGGGTCTAGAGAACAAGGCTTATCAGGACCAGCTGAGGGAACTGGGGCTGTTTAGCTTGGAGAAAAGGAGTCTCAGGAGACCTTATCACTCTCTACAACAACCTCTGGAAGGAGGCTGTAGTGAGGTGAAGGTCTGTCTCTTCTCCCAAGTAACAAGTGATTGGACAAGAGGAAATGGCCTCAAGTTGCACCAGGGGAGGTTTAGGTTGGACATTAGGAAAATCTTCACTGAAAGGGTTGTTAAGCAGTGGAACAGGCTGCCCAGGGAAGTGGTGGAGTCACCATCCCCTGAGGTACTTAAAAGATGTATAGAAGAGGTGCTTAGAGGCATGTTAGGTTCCTAGTTGGACTCAATGATCTTAAACATCTTTTCCAACTGAAATGATTCTATGATTCTATTGGGATGGACTGTGAGGCAAAGGGAAGCTCCTGGAATCTTTTTGTATTGTTTCCGGTTACAGTCTCTACATGTTTTGTTGTATTACCTCTCTCCTTCAAAGTCTTCTGCTAGTCTCTAAGGTATCACCATACTCCAGTCCTTATGGATTTCTGCTGGTATTCAATAAACAGCTCAGTTAGACTTTTTCAGATCTTAAAGCAGAAATCTTACCAGAAAATAAAAATTTCACCTACCTGTAGATACATTTCAGAGGATAGAAACTATAGGCAGATAAAGAAGAACAACAGATAAATAGCAGAGATTTGAGGAACAGGTATTCCTATTTACATCAGACATCCCATGTAAGCATTCCCAGAAGGTATTAAGGAAGACAGCAGACAGTTACAGTACCATACCTGGTAAGGTTTCCCTTAAATTTTCTTGAATGTGAATTCCCTATGAGCATGTATTTGCAAGTGATTTGAAATCCATGCCTTCCTGTTTACACCAGCGATGTTCTGGGAATACAGGGGGTTTGTCACCAAACACTCTACAGATGATGTTCCATTTACATTTATTATTTCTTAAACCTTCATAATAAAATGCATTGTCCAGTCACAAGTTCATTTTCTTAATGACATTTTAGCAACAGCTGCTTAATCATCAACCTGAATATTTAAAGCATGATGATACATTCCCTTCTTCTTCTAACCTCACTTACCATTCAGAGATGAGGAGAGTCCGAATTTTTAAAATTGCTTTATTAAATGAATACACTCTTAGATATAAGTGCTACCCTAAAAGATCTAGAGCTGGCATGTGGGCTAAATGAAGAATCAGACAGACTGTCTCCCTCCAGAGGGCAACTGCTCAAGGAGAGAAGCTCACTAGGGCAAATGGGGACATAAAGAGAGGAAGAGGAACAGTTCCAGCTAGCAAGGACCCTTCAGCATAAGCAGAGATGAGGAGATGACTGAGAAGAGTAGAAATTAGATAGACAGCCAGATCTTCAAGGTAATAAAGAAAAAGAAGCTTTTCCTGCAGAATCTCATGGATTCTGCTGCCACACTAGAAAAACCCTTGGGCTATTGGGATGCTAACTCCAAGGACAAAGGGTAGGTAGACGCAATTTGAAGCTGTGGATGACCAAGGCTCCTGTAACTGGGAGAAAGAGTGGATTAGCACTGCACAAATCCTATGAAAGACATTTCTAGAATATTAAAGGAGTAAAATATGTGGATTGTAAAGTCTGAGATATTTTCCAAAAGATGAGAATATAATCTAGCACAATTTGTAGCATTCTGGATTTTGCAACTTCACTGTGACTCTAAACAATATGGTAGACACTTTCTAAAAATATTGTTCATCATGTATATTTAATACTGACATTAAAAGTATTTATTGGCAGCAGGCAGATTTGGAGAAAAGTTATTCTGATTTCTCTTAAATGAAATGTGACATAATAGTATTTAAATAGCATTTTCTTTCCAGCAAGAGACATAGCTTAGTCACACCAGTAAAGGACTTTTCTGTTTCCTGATTAGCTCAACTTTGGCAGAAATGAATGTACATCACTTACCTAGTCCCCTGGTAAAAGAAAGAATTCAAGATGTCAAAATGCTGCTGGTGACAACTGTTCTTGCTGAAAAGAGTCAGTCTCCAACTACAGAGGCAGGAAAACTCAGGCTGAGTTTTTCTACTGCCACCCATGCTGTGGTTCTGAGTACATGGGGGATTCCACTGGGAAAACAAAAACAGCAAACAAAATAGACTGATGTTCTATATACCTGATTTGTCTTTTTAAATAATGAAAGCAAGCTCATCTTAGCACAGCCATATTTCTCCTCAAGCAAATGGTTGAGTTGTTTCAACAGTGCCAGGGCCTGGCTGGAAAAAAAAAAAAAAAAGAATTCTGCAAATCTTGTGCAGCTGATTTGTAGCAGATTGGCCAGCACAGTGTGAGCATAAAGAAAACTGGCTAACAATCACCAATATGCATAAAAATTAAAATGAAGACAATTGTGACTTAGAAGACATAAACAGAAAGTGCTAAAAACCCTTTGGGTTTCAAATCACTGAGCCAACATGGGTCATGTGAGAGCAGGCTAAAATGAACTGAGAACTATTCCAAGACAAAGAAGACATTTTTTATAAAGAGAATTGTACTTGTAAAATTCATGCCACCTGCTTCTCCTGATAAGATGTGTGTTATAAAAGAAAAGTGAAAGCCCCTGTGGAGAGATGCTTACTCTCAAAAAAATATGTTACTGAAAGTATGAAGCCCTCTGTCCTGGTTCAAAGGGCAGGTGTCTATTAGGGAGGCAGGAACCTCCCTTAAGATGGGAAATGTAGACCCTCTCCCTCCTAATTATTGTGATTCTGAAATCAAGGGCTTTCAGGCAAAGATACAGGAAATAGGAATAACAGTTCTTTACTAATGTGTATATATATATATGTGTATCAAAACAAGTGAACAACAATTAGCACAGCAATGGGTCGCAAAGTAGGAATCAGAGAATCAGTCACAGCCCTTTGGGTCTCAGGTCGGCAGGGGGCGCTGGAGGTTCCCGGCGAGCAGGGTCGCTGCGATGGTGCGGACGGCTCCGCACGTAGTGGTAATGGCGGCGAGAAGAAAAGGAGGAGACCAGGGCTTCACCCAGGGAGAGCCGGTCGCAGTGCTCCAGCAGAATTTCC
>JAVSBS010019821.1:34829-57816 GCA_033124195.1 Coracias cyanogaster
GAAAAACTAGTGTCTCTCATCTCAGTGAAGCAGGTGAATAAAATACAGCTTTCAAAAAGCTGTTTTGTACTCTCCTGTGCGCTTGAGTCCTTAGAGAGAATGTGAACACACAAAAGTAGGAAGCAAAATATGTATTAACTGTGGTGTCATACAATCTGTTACTTAAATCCTTATCAGCACCTGAAGAATGGAAGGCAGCAAATGCAACCCCAGACTTTGAGAGGGACTCAACTGGGTATTCAAGAGACTATAGATAAGTAATTCTGACTTTCAGGCAAATAGCGAAAAATCAGAATGAATGCTAGAACTAGTAGATACTCAGACAACCATAGGGGAAGAAGTCATGCAGCTTCTCTAGGGGGAAGGTGTGTCCTTCAAGCCTCTTACAGTTCTTTGAAGGAGTCAACAAGCATGTGGGTAGGTGCCATGTAGTCAATACATTGTCCTTGGATTTTTAAAAGAGCTTTCAACAGTTCTTGAAGAATGAAAGCTTTCACAGAGTAAAAGAGAACAGTTCTTTTGCAGATCAGTAACACTTTAAAAACTAAAAAACAAGAATAAAAATAAATAGCCCATATTCACAATGGAGGATGGTTGCTGCATAGGTCCACTGGCCTTTGTTTTGTAAACACATGCTGTTCAGCCTATTTATGAATTAGCTGGAAAAGAGAGTGAACAGTGAGGTAAAACATTTCCATGTGATAAAAATTATTCAGGATAAAATAGCAGATGAAATGCAATGTTGATTATTGCAATTGATAATAATAACCACAACATTTACAATATGGGATTAATTTTTTTTTACCAGGATAAGATGTATTTGAGTCATTTCAGGTAGTTATCTGAAAATACGTGTTATAGGTCCACAAAGACAAGTAAAGTTAAATACTAGAGCAAAAAACCAGAACAAATAAGAAGATATACTACAACTCTGGTGTTCCCTCTATTTTGAATGTTGAATGAAATTCTGGTAACACCAACTTAAAGAGGAACACAGCAAAACTACAAAATAGAGAGAAAAAGAATTAAGAAAATGATCAGAAGTATGGAACAGCCTTTGCTTTGAGAGAGTAGTCTATGATTTCAGGTTTGAAAAGTGATGATCTATGACAGGCCACAATAAAAGACAGGGATTTGCTAGTTTGCACGATACAAGAAGTAGTGCCTACCTATAGAAATGATCAGGCAGCAGATTTAAACTAAATTTAAAATTTCAGAGTACCACACAGTATTGAGGCCACAAGTACAACTATCTCTTAGCAGTACTGAAGAACAAATTAAACTCAGAGCTTTGTAATTGTTTAGTCTGTTGAACTCTCTAAATTTATGATTGCTGGAAGAATGAAAGCATCACTCTGCATATGTCCATAGTGACTCTCATCCCTATACACTGCTGACTGATATTCGCTATAGACCACTGAACTATTCGATGTTGTAGTTCTGAAATCTCTTTTTTAAAAGACTCATATTAATATTGCAAAACCAAGAACTTTAAAGTTATGAGACAGCAACACTCAGGATACCCTCATAACTGTACCTCTGCCCTCTTGTATGCTGTACTACTTTTTCCAAATGCCTCTGGACTCACTCAGGCTTTGAGGTGGCTGGCACTCCCCCAGATGAAGTAGTGAGTCAATATTACATTGTATCCCCATCGTTCAGCAGGCAGCCAATACAGTCTATTTAATATATGCCAGCAAACGCTAGCCCTAAATGCAAGAATTGTTATTTTCCCAGTGGGCATGGGAACCTGATAGCTGCTCAATTTCTCTCCTTGACTCTTCAGTGAAGCCAGAAAATATTTTTAGGGAAGACAGGAGACAAAAATATGTCAAATATAGATTCAGATTCCCAGCTATCACAAATATTTTTTCATATCACCATATTCATTAGTTTCTCAAGCTCTATTTTGAATGTGGTTTGATTGCAACTTTCCCTGGAAGGTTATCCCAGAATCTGATTGCTCCTAAAGATCAGAAATTTGTTCTAATTTACTAATGGCTAGTTCGTATTCACTTTTTCTTAACCCAATGTGTGTTTTCATGGCTATCACTCTGCCGGGGTGCTCTGTAACACCCTTCATGTCTCCTTCCTTTACCTTTATAGGTCGATATTCACAGATTGCAGTTTTCTTCCCAGCCCTCTTTTCATAAGACTCAACAAGCCAGGCTTGTCTAGTATCTTCCCTTAAGAGAAGTACTTTGTTCCTCTAAACATCATAGTTATCTTCCTCTGAACCTGTTCTGTTCTATGTTCATCTCTTTTGAAGTCAGATGACCAGAGCTGTACCCAGCATGGTGTCATGTAAGTCATTAATGTTTCTTTATTCCTTGGGATGGAATTTGTTATTTTTTACTGACACACAAATTCTTCATCTTAACCAATGATTTTCTATGGGGAGCCATGCTGGCTTACCTTGGGTTCCTTTCACTTATAATTATAGTAAGGAAATATTTATTATTTTAATTTTATTTATATCATTATAATAAGGAATATTATTTAATTAAATATTAATCTAATTTATATTATAATAAGGAAAATCTAGATATTACTTGTGCTGTAAGTGAAAATAAGAGAACTGACAAAAAGAATTTACACCATTTCTCTTCTAAAATCCAAAACCTTTTAACATGAAATATATAAAATGAATCAGATTTTTGTACTATTGCCCCAATATTCATATACACAAGGAGTTCATTGGCATATGGTTTCTAAATGACTTAGACACTTCATTAATGAGAAACGTAAATCTCTAAAGAGTGAGGAAAAGAATTGCTCTTAGAGCACTGGGAGTTATCTTGACCTATAATTACAGCCATAGTATGATTCAGAAGGGCAGTACTAAACTACACTATTTAAGAGAGAAGAATTTGTGCTCTTTGTAAATATATTCCAACTGCTTTCTTACCTGCCTAGCAATATCTGTGAGTTGGTCTGTTTTATATCAGAAATATATTAATAATGATAATGCAGAAGCTTGAGGTTGGGTAAAATATAGGCTTGTAGTGAAATAAAAAGTTGCTCTTGAATTAGCTTGAGTATTGCTACTGTAGTTGAATCATACCTACACATAGTGTTTTGTGCTATTTTGTATGGTCATACGTACAGGAAGCTGTCATAACATGATAGATTGGGGTTCTGTCATAATAATTTCATGAGGACAGGAATTTTGACTTGATACTGAAACAGAAATGGGAACGTGTTGTGAAGAAGCAGTAATCACTGCTAGTTATTTTAAACTCCCTTGAGATTTAAAATCCTTGACTGCAATTCTGTAGAATTTTAGTAATCTCGATGGCAAATTCCATGAATAGCTCTCCATTCTGGTACTGGATAGAGTATATTAAAATTAACTGCATAGTCAACATAATGGTGAGATTGTGAATGGTAGAACAAAGGATGCCTATGTTCTAAATCTGGAAGTACATACTTAGTGGGAGCGCTACGCATAGGAACGTTAGTTCATCACTGTAACAATGGTAGTTGGGCTAACATAGATAATTAGGGTTACATTTACAAAACTTTCTCTGTCTTTAAGAAGACAAGCACCTATGTAAATGTATTTTGTTACCACTTTCGCAAGGCTGGCTTCCCATGGGAGCTGAGTTGAGCATCTTGAAATGGTTGTAACTTCGGAAGCATAGAAATTCTACTCATAAAATTCCAAGCAATGAGGTTTTTACATGTACAGATATATTGCCTGCTCATGAAAACATGGAGAAACAATTATTAGTAAACTGACACATGGCTGTTCTATCAGCAAATCTGCTTCTACTATACTTAAAGTCTTAAACTTCCAGGGCTTAGGGTAAAACAATTTATCTTTTTGTTTTGATGGCTTGATATTAACTAAAATATTCTACAGCGCTCTGATGTTTTAAGTAATGGGCCTAAAAAATAACAGAAAATCAAAGTAATTATGTGGTACTTAACATCAGCTATTCAATAACTACAATAAAACATACAGCTTCAGATATTGAAAAGTTATTAAGTTCTTTGTGTAACTTTAAAAAGGCTAATAAAATGACTGGACATACTGCAAAAGAGTAATTCTGCAGTGGTGGAAGCGGGCCTTTTTACTTCAAAAAGTATGTTCAGTTTGGATGTATGTGTACTCACATTTGCACTAGACCAAATCCCAGACCTTAAAACAAAGTGTAGTTGAATGATTTGAGTTTCATTTGCCATTGTCTCAATATCAGGGCAAGCTTCAATTTCTCCAGTGATTCTGTGCAACTGTGTAAACTGTATCCTTGTTGACTAGAAAGGTTTTATTAACCTGTCAGTAAACACTGTATGATTTTTCAAGTTTGCAGTTTTCTTAACACTATGATGTAGTCGAAGTCAGGACTCATATTTTGGCTCCAGGTGCTCATTTACAAATGAGCAATTCATCATGTGAAATAGAAGGGAAATAGCTCCAGGTTTATGTCAAACTGTTGTGATGTGAAGTGTTTGTCATTGACATGACTCTGCTGTAGACCGAGTACCAGCAAGACTGACAAAGCTGAGAAAGCAGGAGCTGAATTTTGCTCTAACTTTCCACATTGCTCTGGTTAGAATGGGGAGACTGTTAAAAGCATTTAAATGTATTTAAACCATCCAAAGCAGAAAAGCAAGGCATATTGCAGACCAATTAATACTAAGGAGGGAGAAGACTTCTTAATGATGGTACCAAGTAATTACTGTTCTCAAAAGACTCAGCGATAAATGAGAAAGAAAGCCTAACTTGAGTCTATTGTACTGTGTAGATGGCTCTTGGGAGGAAAAAAAAAAGTCCCTTTGATCATTTGAGAGTAGGCAAAGAAGTCAAATATACTATACAGCTATAACATCCTATTGGGAGTCAAGGTAACCTAGCATGTCTTCTCTGTGTAACATCAATATCCTGATACAGTATTGAAGATACTACTCTAAGACACCTTGTAGCTGGAGCAGATTGTGGTTTTCAGCTGAGACAAACTATTTCTAAATTTTTGAAACCCAGTGGAGAAGACAAACATTCAGGACCCTACAGAGGTTTCTGGTTGGGTTTAGTTTTCTTATATTGAGGCTGTTGCTATCTGTAAAAAGGATAAAGAGTATCTCAAAAGAGACTGTATGAGAATTGAAAGAGAAGGCCTATTGGAAACATAAAAAGGTCAAAGAAAGAAGCTGCGTGTCTTGTTTAAAAAGTATACAGCATTCTTTTAAAACTAAGATGAACAAATTACATCTAATTCCTGGCATGCAGCCTTTCAGTACACATTAATTTAGTAATATTAAGAAATGTTCAGAATTATTTTTTAAAGAATCAAAGTATTGATTTAATTCAGAAACATTCAAAATATATATTTGACTTTATTAGATGTTAATCCATCATATTCTGCATATGCTGTGCATTCCGTGATAGAAATGGATTGTTCTTTACAATCCTCATGTGTCTAGTCTCCCATCATATACACAGAAACTAAATTTTGTGGTAAGAGGTTTCCTTCTATTGAATAGTCAATTCCAGAAGATTTTAAACAGTCCCATATCCTAAAATCTACTTCTCTACAACAGAATTAGTACATCTAAAGTCTGTTCCTCTAATTTTTTGTGACCCAGAGCACAAACTTGTGCCTTAGTACTATCTAGATTCTGTTTGCGTAAGTCTTGGCAATAAGGTATATACTGTTGCATGTGACTAAGGATGCACCTCTTTTACTTATGCTGCACTATGCAATAATCCTCCAATTGTTAATTTTGTTCTATAGTTGCCAGAATAAATAATGTTCCTGATGGCAGTTCAGTAATGCATTCCTATAAAAGCTAATATAAAGTCAATAGAAAACAAAAGAATGACTCCTGTTAATTTCAGCAGGCCCTGGCTCAGACCAACTCTAATTATTTTTTTTTTTTAAACAGTAAAACATAAATAACTATAAGATACTGCCCAGGTACTTACTTTATAATGTAGGATATATTTTATATTTATAGATAAAATATTTTTAAAGTTTGGAAGCAAATGCCTAGCATATCAGATTTTTCATTAATGCAAGTTATGGATCACTAAAAGCATTATACTTGTGTAGTGGCAGCCGATAGATTAATTCATCCAAAATAATGGAATGGCCACTCTCCCACTGTACTACTCCCACTGGCATCGGTCGAGACAATGTCACATCAAAAAGCAGCAGTTAACACCAGGGCAATCTGACACAAACCTGGAGCTATTTCCCTTCTCCTTCACATGATGAATTGTTCATTTGCAAATGAACACCTAGAGCCAAAATACTAATGCAGAGTTTGTCTGTGTCCTACTGTTTGGAAGAATTATTATAATGACAATACCTATTGATATTATGTGGGTGCCTGATGTGATTTGTCATTGAATAATTTAATTTGTTAGTAGTTAATATTCACAGACTACAGTCCTCCAAATTAAATCACATTTCAAAATGCTCAAATTCTATTAACCTTTGTGTTTGTTAATATAGGCTGTTACTCAGAAAACCATATATTTTGTCATGTCAGAGCAAATTTCTGGGAAAAGGTAAGAGATTTTGATGAACAGAAGCAAAGCAAAGCCTGTTCTTTAACTGTTCAATAACAGTCATTTCACACAGATGAAAGTATGCTTTAAGATTGGGAACGTCTCAGTCGTTACCAGGTTTGTACTTGTATTTTCTGCTGTAATTGGAATGACTTGCAATGTCAACACCATGGCTTCAGATACAAATGTGGCACATGGGTGAGGGCATAGCTGCAGCTCCATAGGACTTCGAAAGCAGAGAAAGGGGGTATCTGAAACACTGTGCCCGTAATATTGCTCTCCTTTGGTGAACACTCACCCCTATAGGGTGCTGAAATAATGATTTGCAGCTGACAAAGGTTGCCACCTTTAGAGGAATCATTCAGAAGGGATGAAATAAGTAAAATGTTCATTCCATTTCGGTAGAGCCCATGTTATAAAGCAAGAAAGATATTAAGCATAACCACAACAAAGCTGCCTGGAGTGAAACATTGTAAGGCATAAAAATCCTTTCAGCACTCAGAATGTTAATCATTTGGCTTATTATCCTTCAATATTAAGACAGAATTATCTAAATTAAGGACCTGACCTGAAAACCCTTTCCTTGTCACTGTAATTACACTAGTATATGTGAGAAGGATGCAGTATATCTGCCTGCAAAAAAATTGCTAATACTTGTAATGCACTTTTAGTATCTCAATCAAATATTGCAGCCCCTGAACATCTTTCTTTGTTTATTTTGCCTTTGGTAATCCTCTTCATGCCAGAGCTGATGCTGATTTTGTCACAGCTAATAAGGCTGTATTTTTGCCTATTTTGCAGGAATGAATGCTTGATTTGGTTTTAACACAGTTTCCAGGCCTAGATGAGCAAGAAAAGTGTTTTGAAAAATGACACCCAAACACACAATGCATGAGCTTTAGATTTGGTTACAGGGCACTATACATTTGATTATAACATATTATAACTTTGAAGGTCATGCTTTCACAGTCTTCTAAGTAGAATCTCTTCAAAGCTATCACAAAAAAATATTACCCAAGAGTGTGCAGGGAAGAACACCTGATAATTATGCTCTGTAGCACAGGTAAACCAGTCCATCTTTCTCTATGCTATAACAAAAAAAACCAAAACCTGTAAGCATCACAGTATCTCCGTAGATACTTTAATAAAAAGACTAAATAAGTATTTTTAATAACTTTAGACCTTCAAAGCAAAAGACAAGGGAATTCTGGGAGCTCTGTTTTTTCATGAACTTTGCAAGCCAAAGACAGCATTCTACAAGCTATAAATTTACATTCTCAAGGGAGTAGGAAAAACCTTCTTGCAGTATACATAAAACAGGTCA
Organism: Coracias cyanogaster; assembly: GCA_033124195.1. Classification (NCBI taxonomy): domain Eukaryota; kingdom Metazoa; phylum Chordata; class Aves; order Coraciiformes; family Coraciidae; genus Coracias; species Coracias cyanogaster. The sequence continues at coordinate 42,671 of JAVSBS010019821.1, forward strand.
GGGATGCCAGTTACAGTATTATAACAGTCTTTCCAGTGCTGCAAGGGATTTCTAACTGTCTGAAAATAAAAATCTCCTTCAGAAGCTAACACCTGAGTATTTTGTTAGCACTTTATCTCAAATGGTAACGTTCACTCCATTTCACTTCTTGAATTTTTATTTGAATTTCAGTGGTTCAGATTTCTCTTTTTTCCCTCAAGAATATTTTGATTATAAGATTAGAGTCCTTGGAGCCTGACATGAGAAATTAAAAAAAAAACCTCAACATTCCAATTAAAGATGGCCAGCACAATTTGTATTTGTTAGTTGACCTGGAGTTTAATAAGATGTTTTATTCTGTGTAGTCAAGCTATTAAACAATTTCTTTTGATTAAAAAATGTTGAAAGAACCAAAACAGAGAGATGACAGAAATAAGGATAAAAAGCCTTCTCCTTCAGTGAAAATGTATGCTTTACTAATAAGTTAATCTTTTTAGTGATGCTTCTAGGGGAAGAGATTTCTATGAAACACTTCAGCTAATCAGTCCTTGTTCCATTCATTCGAGCCTTTCATGTGTCATTATTGCTTAGTTTTTAAAGATCATATAAATACTATTGTCCTTTCTTTTTAATAGCAAAAGGAACTTTTCAAACCATAGCCCATTTTATTATTTTCATTATATATTTTTCTAGTAAAAAAAGAACTAGGGCTTGTCAGGTAAGAGAGAAGTCTATGGATAACTGTAACTTAAAATTTCCTCCTCTTCTCCCCATTTCTGAGTTGTGATGTATCACTGTAAAAAATTGTCTTTACACTTTCTCTGACAGAACTTTCCCCTGAAGATAAAATTTGACATTCAGAGGATGTACCAAGGAAACCCATCTTCCTCAAAATACCACTAAATTTACTCTAAATGTTTTTGTGATTGTTTCACTGAGGCATTTATTTACAAGTGCACTTATAGGTTTAGATACCAAGGACGGTTTTCTAAAGCATAATATCGAAAGGTAGGCACAATAAAATTTCAATAGCTAAAATTAAAAACCTAACATTCCCAGAGCTGGGAGGAAGACCTAAGCTCTCTTCTTCATGACCCAAGAAAGTCAATAATAGCTTTTTTTTCACTACCTTTATCTTTAAAGGCCAGAGACCTGACCCAACAGCCTGTAGGAACCAGTATCTTCAAACTTCCAGCAACCTCAATGCCAGTAATGAGCTTCAGCACAGAACGCTACAGGAAACTCCAAGGGTGGGAAAGCAGATTTCAGAATCAGCAATCTGTGTTTCTTAACACATTCTGGATTACCTAACCTGGTCACAGCCACCAGGAATCGTTAGCCCTCAACACTCCAGAATAGTTTTTTTCAAATAAGCAGCAGTTTTCTGACATGCTTTTCTAGGTCAGAAGGTAAGAAATCTAGGAAAGTAATGTTTTCACTTTCACCTGTCCCTTTGAAAAACTCAGATAATGAGGCTGATTTTCTAATAAAATTAAGTTTATGCAACTGCATTTTTTTGTGTCTGTCCTTGTGTCTGTAGAAGCTTCCAACAACACAGCTAATACCATGAAAATTGGCAGAAACAGTAAAGGTCTCAAACAAATTATGTTCCTTCAAATTTGAATGACCAGTGGCTGTGCAGGGGAATCAACAGCTCTGCCATTTAATTACTTATTAATATTTCCAGCAAGCTTGCCTTTCTTCCTCACCCATCAGGCCATAAAGTTTGAAAATATTAAAATACAGATTTGCAGCCAGATAACAAATGCACAGCCCCTTTTTGAAGGCAGGCAGACCTGTTTGGCAGCAGACCAATAGTTTCACCAGTTCTATGTGCAAACAGAAGTTTACAAAATACTTCACACTAGTTGCAAAGAACAATGTTAATTACTGATCCTCTTCTTTGAGACTTTTTTTCTTAATGGGCATATGACAAAATAAACATGTCCTCTACCATCTTGTTAAATTACAGCTTTTTTAATATTAGCACAGTAAATATGAAGAATATTCATGTAAATTTGTTGGCCAATGACCACCATTAACTGAAAGGAAAGAGCTCACCAGGTGGGTAATGGCTTAAGACAAATTCAAAAATAAGCAACAGTGAGTGCTTCCCACATTTCCTGTTTTGATGGACTGTTTTCTATTTCTGGAGAGAAACAGAAGACCTGTAGCAATGTAAAAATCTGAACTTTAATTTTCTTCTGACCCCAAGGAGAAATGCTGTTCCTTGTACGAATCATCAGATTCTGTTGTATTTTCAATTACAGTAGTTTATGTATCAGCCTTAATAGATTGTCTGCTTAGGACAACATGAAGAATCACTCAAACTATCTGTTTGAACGTCTAGAAAACTACATTATATGCAATACTTATGCTTAGAGAAAGCTTCAATGGCCCTCTAACTATAAAAACATTTGATACATGATTCTTGAAATCTTACAGGTGCAGACAAGATGTTATGCATTAAGTTTCATAGATGACTCTTCTTTCATTCGGTGTACTGAATTACTTACAAGATTTGCATTGTATTTCTTGTTCAAAATCTCATACATTGTGGATGCAGCATGTGAGGCATCTAGATAAGAGGCTTCAATCTTGGAGTGTCAAGGGTGCAAATTTTCTCATGACTACAAAATCAGCCTTTTAAATGTGAAGGCATCTCTTTTTAATATGCTTTGAGTTAACTACATCTGCCACCAGTAAAAGTTAGCACTGCAATGCACTTAGTGTGCCAAAAATTACCTCCCCATGGATAGGCAATGTCAGTACAAGAATACAATGTGGGTGATGATAAGCAACAAGGAAAGGCAGCTTTGGCATCAGGAAACAAAGCAGATTAAATCCCGGTTCCAAAGGGTATGAGATCATAAGTATCCCATTTACATGAAATGAAAGTGGAAAAGAATGAACCCCTTCAGCTGGGAAAGGAAAAGATCAAAAATTTCTATATTAAAAGACAGCAGTGGAGGCATTTCCCATTCACGTTATAAAATACAAATAGATAGCCCAATTTTAAAGAGATGGATTAAAAACACACAACACACACCTCCCTAATGGTAAGCCATTTCTAGCATAGTTATTAATAATGCTAACTTTTACTGATACCCACAATCATGCCTACACATAAAAATTGTCATCTTCTAAACTTTTAGAACAATCTAACTCCCCATAGTGTCAGCATTTTAAGGATAATAGCATGAAGGAGTTTATACATGTGTAGATTATACCTTCACTAAAAGATGAATAAAATACCCTGGCACTTTGATGGCAAAATAACCGCAACCACTCAAGGGACAGTACTAACACAACTACACCAGTAAAGTGGAAAACAAAGCACAATCCTCCTCAAAGAACAAAACCAGTAGACCAGTCCTAAAACTCTTAAGCACACTAAACATAATTGTTTGTAGAACACCAAAAGCTCATAAGAGAGGAAGCTCATATAGCCAACTTGTGCAAGAACAGAAGGATTTGTAAACTGCACATGGAATTTTTTTAAAAAAGAGTAGAAGGTGGGGGCTCTGAGACCTACTGACCTATCAGCCTCACCTCTGTGCCTGGGAAGATCATGGAACAGATCCTCTGAGAGGCTATGCTAAGGCACATGGAGGACAGGAAAGTGATTCAAGACAGCCAACCTGGGTTCACCAAGGGTAAGTCCTGCCTGACCAACCTAGTGGCCATCTATGGTTGAGTGACTATATCAGTGAACAAGGGAAGAGCTAAGGATGCTGTCTATTTGGACTTCTGTAAAGCCTTTGACTCACTCCCCCACAACATCCTTCTCTCTAAATCAGAGAGGTATGGATTTGATGGGTGGACTATTCACTGGATAAGGAAGTTGGATGGTTGCATCCAGAGGGTGCTCTAGTTGCAGATGTCCATGCTCACTGCAGAGTGGTTGTCCTAGATGACCCTTAAAGGTCCCTTTCAACCCAAATCATTCTATGATTATGTGATTCTACATATGTATTTGGAGAGATTTTTTCAAAGGAGGCTGCTGCCACAGAATGAAGCATCCATTCATTTAAGGATGCAGGCTGAAAGGCCATTGATTGAATCCCTGAGTCTAGATAATAACTGTCCTGTGGGTTATGTCAACTGCCAGGTGAATTATATGAACAGTAGGTGTAAGTCTGAATAACTTCAGATAATATGGGCACAGGCATAGACCAAAGGCAGGGCAAAATATAGCCATTAAAAAAACCTTTCAAGTAACCTTTCTTGTGGACAAAGGATGTTTACCTACGTACTTTAGAGTAACAACACTGTGAAGAGAAAAAGCTCAATGTATTATATATGTGCATGGGTCAGTGGACCCCTTTAAATACTTACATTTGCCTCTGAGGCTGATAACAGCTTTTGAGAAAAAAGACATGCAAATGGTTTTCACTTCCAGCAGTCTATAGGGTTCTAGGGAGACAGCTGACATCTCTCTGACCTGAGAAATAAATAACATTAAATACTTCTAATAAGGAATGCTCACAGTACTCCTAGTCTGATACACCGTTCTTCACTTAAGTACGTTGGTCTACAAACAGGAGTGTCTTGAATGGCAGCAGAAATTACATCCCATTAAACATGTATGAGCCAGAGATGTGAACTTAGCTGCAGAACACTCCACAGTTGACTAGTAAACTATTACAGTTGAGAAAGCTGTGAGGTAATATTGTACAACATGCAATTACAAAAGAGGAAGATTAGAACCAGTGAATTCAAAGAGCATGTGAAATAGATCTTATTGTCTCAATATATTATCTTTTTATTATCACTCATATGTAACTATTCAGTTGTGTAAGATGTACCGTTCAGAAGAATGGAAAGGACAATGAGGTTAGAGACTGAACTGGATGATGCAGAAGTCCTGCAATTCAATTTTGCAAGATTTTGGTTCCAAATGGTAAAAAATCTATTGATCCTTATAGAAGGTGGAAGATGATACTAAGCCTTACAAAAAGCTCCTTGGTACTTCTGTTTTGCATAAAAAGATACTATTAAGGGGTTTTATTTATTTTTATTTTAATTGTTGGTTAAGGAATGCATGTCAGCAATAAAAAAAATTCTGGCATATGGTTATATATGGGTTTTTTTTATTCATTCTCATTAACTGGAAACATCACTGAGAGTTATTTTATTAATTTCTAAAATCATTGAAGCAATTAGCTTGAACTTTGTGGAACTTTACAGCCACCTTTTCTTTCCTCTAGATTTATTCAAAGGTGGCAACCACAGTGCTGTATTACTAAACATCACTTTAGAGATTTGTGACATTTGTGACATGCTTTGTTCATAAATTATTGGCTGCTGGATTAATGAAGCAAAACAGCCAGCTCCTAAAGCAGTTTGTGATCAATTGTCTACCTGCATAGAAAGTTCTTTAAACACTGCAAAGGACCTAAATCTGGCTAAAACATTAACTAGTTTAAGCTTTCTCTCAGCTATTTGGAACCAACCAGTAGTACGAACCTAGAAGATCCTTATCCTCTGCTATTTATCCCTCCCCCTCACTTGAAGACTGGGGATGCATTAAAGTTGGGAAAGTGTTGTTGCACTCTGATAGTTCACAATATATAGATGGGTCCTTGCAAACAACAGTCAGACAGTCATAAATAGGACCAGTGTATAGGTTGCTCTAAATTATTGTACATTTAAAGAAGTTCAATGATGAGAGAATGACAGTGAATTCTTTGGAAGAACCTCCATTCTTGAGCTGAAAAGACCTTGGCACAAGAGAGAATCTTACTCTTTTTCAGTGCTTCTACACTATTTTTAGGAGTCATCATTCTTCCATGCTGAGAGATCATTTTGTAAGTCCTCTGTGTTGCCATAGCAAAATCCAGATCCTTTTCCCCCCAATGCTTGACAAAGAGTCTGTGCAATATTACAGAGAAAAAAGTATAAACAACAGTTTTTCAATTACTCCAAATATTTTTCTGCATTACATGGCTTTACTTTCTTACACCCTTCACTTTTTACACCCTTATCAAGGGTGCAAAAATGTCTGAATTCTTTCAGTTGTCCTCCGACCTGGGGATTCTGGAAAGGGCTAATCTTGCTTTATGACTTCAAAAGTTTTGTGAACATTCACAAATTGACTGGAAAAGAATGACTGGTGCAGAGGACACACTTTCTCAGGCAGACATTTAAAGGGAGGGATTCTATTCACTGACAGCTGTGGTTAACAAAATCAGGACAGCTAGCAATCACAAAGAGAGAAAGACTACTGCACTAAAGTAATCAGAAAAGAAATCACAACTTTCTCTACTTATAAGCCTAAGTATTGGAAAGTCATATTTGGAACTGCCTAACACAAATCTAGGATCTTATACTTTAAATTTCCCCACAGATACTTTTGGAAAGTAAAAAAAATGCACACTTTCAACTTTATTAAGATCAGTTTTAGACTAAACTTCAGATCATTTGAGTCCTGCATACACCTAGGGCTGAAAATTAGAATTTTGCCCCATATTATTAGTATGCAAAATAATAATGCCTCAGTCACTAAGCTCAGTATCAAATTAAATATTCCTCAGCACTGGATGTAGCACAAACAAGGATAGAATGCTGCAGTAGACAGACAAACACTACAGCTTTTAGTATATACCAATTTGCATTCTAAATAGGCACTTGACTTTTCCTCTGTGACGGTTTTACAATTGATTAGATAAATATTTTGCAGTAAGCCACCAGAATGTAGGGGCATACATCAAAGTGTCATTTTAGAGACTGAGAAATCCTTTAAATAACTAAAAAAGAAATACTGTTTGAAATCATCCATTACTTCCAAAGCTGTAAAGGCTTGATCAAGCTCTAGCTCTGTCAACACTATAACTTGGCTGACCATTTTCCACAAGCAATCTTTCATTCTTACACTTTTCAGACATGGGTGCCCATGTGGTGTACCTAGAAAGTGGAATTTCTTGATACTATAAAACCTCCTGAACAGTACTAATTTGTGACTATGTATGGAACAAAACAATAGATGTAATATGTTAATAAGTAAAGGTGGAAAAAAAATGTTACTTAGCTATGCTGCATGTGTCCACAAATGTATGTCAGATAGTAATAAAAAAACTCCCATATACCAGAATGAAGGCCTGTAAAAACAGGAAAGAATTTGTCTAATATTAGGCTGTGGGTGAAATGAAAGTGACCATAAAATAGTAACCTGACTACAGTCCTCATTTCTGTGCCTGCTTTTGACAGTCCACATAAGGGCTAGCCAGTATTTCAGACCTTGCACACAACAAACTTTGCTGCCAATACATTCCATTAGGGGAAGAGCTGGCTTGAATGAGGAGATAGTAGTTCTTCCTCTCTAAGCCCGGGGCATGTGGGGACACAAATCGTGCAGCATCTGTTAAAGAAGTTTAAGGAAAATTGTTTCTCTTTCTCCTGAGTTGAGGAGATTAGGAGGTATGACATCGTCTAACAGCAACTAACCACTGCCCTTGGCTGTACAACTCTACAACCCTTATTTAGAAAATATGATCCTAAATGTTCCATTTCATTACACAGTAAATAAGGTATTTGAATAAATAATTTAGTCTTGTTTGCATTTCATCTTGTGGTTTCTCTTATTGTAAACTTTGTTGCATGTTTTCACAGAATCACAGAATGGTTGAGGTTGGAAGGGACCTTTGAAGATCACCTCGCCCAACCTCTGCTCACGTAGGATCACCTAAAGCAGGTTGCCCAGGACTATGTCTCCATTGCATTTGCATTTCTCCAAGGAGAGAGACTCCACAATCTCTGCGGACAACCTGTGCCAGTGCTCAGCCACCCTCACAGCAAAAAGTTTTTCCTTATGTCCAGAAGGAACCTCCTCTGTTCCAGTTTGTGCCCGCTGTCTCTTTTCCTCTCACTGGACACCACTGAAAAGAGCATAGCTCTGTCTTCTTTACACCCTCCCTTCAGATATTTGTCCAGATTCACAAGTTCCCCACCTGAGCCTTCTCTTCTCTAGGCTAAACAGTCCCATCTCTCCTGGTCAGCCCTCACAGGAAAGATGCTCCCATCTCTAAGATTCTATGAGCAACTTGGTGGACCCTCAGCTCCCTCTCTCTTACACTGGAGTTGCTCACAGTAATCCAGAACTCAAAGAGAAGTCTTAAAAAATTTAAAACTTGAATTCTGTCTGAAGTTTAAGTGTTTAGTGTGCAGTTTAGAAAGCTTGTAATTTGTAACCTATTGGTTGTATGTCAATTAATTGCAAGAAATTTCTGATGTAATTGATTATTTAATCTGTTTTAAGAGGTACTGCATGATTTAAGCAGACAATATAAGACATTCTCATGATTTAGAGGATTTAGGAATTTGAAGACACTACCCAAGGCTGTCATTAGTAGCTGAGTTTGTGCTTGGCAATGACACAGACTCACTGGCAGAAAAATAAAATGTACATTGTCATTTTTCCAAAACTACTGTGGATTTTCAGTTGCTGAGAGTTTGTTGTTGTTTCCTTAAATTTCTCAACATAAAACAGTTGTGTAGGTTTTTTGATGATGACAACTCATGCAAACTGAATTTCTTACGAAGTTACTGTTTAGAAAGAATTGGCCTGGTCTGACTCCCCTGCCCAGTTCAGACTGAATTACATTACTTAACACCACCAGTTCTTCACTAATGAAACTGTATCTCCACAGTGGTTTAAGTGTTACAGATGGAGTAGAAAAGCAGTTCAAGGAAAAAAAAAAAAAAAAAAAAAAAAAAGGAGAATCTTTCCCTTCCATTGCATACAAACACACACACAAAAAAAACCGTAGGAGAACTTGGACAGCTTTAATTTACATTATGTGACCTTTATTTTTTTGGCATATTTGGGATGTGACTGAAATAGCATCCTAGCAATTTTTGAGTTTGTTTAGCATGAAAAATGAATTGTCTGGGACATGATCCTTCTAAGCACTAAAAATAAACGAGCCCACGTTTCAGGCTATGCTAAATACTGTTTCTGGGTGGAATGCTGTGTTTATCTGAGAGCTGAAATCCAAGTCAGAAACAGACTAAATTAGTGTGCTGAGTGTTTTTCTTCTGCAGCACACAACCAGGTCTGCTTATTTGTGTTTAATTTGCACTTATTAGTAGGTACTGCATAGAAAAATGGCAGGCAGGGCACCTGATTTTACTTGAGAGGCATCAGTCACCTATAGGGTCTGGTAGCTCTGTCAGGAAGAACTTAATGATGCAGCTTGTCCCCAGGGTACCCTTTTTTTAGGCAACAAAATGGATCGTGCTGAGCACCTCTATATAGCACGCTCTATATAGCAAGCGGCACTGACCATGCAGCTCTTCCTCCTGCCCTTAGTCCCTTCCCCCTGCTTCTCACCAGCTGGTAGTATCATCTAAGTGGTCCTTCTTGTTTCCAACCACTGCGTGTCTTTGTCATTTCATGACAACCTATTTTTAGGGAGGAGTTTGGGAACATACTAAACCTTTTCCATAATATCTGTGCACAGAGGAACAGAACTGATGAGAGAGGGGTATGAAATGAAATTCCACTTGTAGAAAAGTTTTGGATATTGGAGAGCACCATGCAAAACCAAGCCTATCTTTGCTACTTAATTATATATGAGCCAGAAATACAAACTTGGACTCTTCCAAATATCACTGAATTCAAGAGATGGACTTCCCAAATCAGACTTTTTTCCACATTGATGCAAGGTGGGCAAATTTTGTATCTCTCTGAATCACTTTTCTCTTCCACTAGTATTCTAAAGCATAAGCAGAGCAATACTTGTAATTAACAATTGTGTCACAGCCTATAAAAGGCTGCTAAGGAAGTTGATAACTGAGCAGAAACAAGCCAAATACATGCTTTTAACAGCCCATTGTTCTTATGCTGAACAAATATGAACAAAAGCTGGAAAACTTCTGAAAAAAATCCAAAAAACTGAAGTTGTAAAAGCCTAGTGATAGTTGATAGAAGTGTGGTACATTCAGATCAGACTGATTCATCTATGCATAAAAGTCACATTTATCTTCTAAAAAGATCCAAACTGCAGCTTTATCTCTAAATTAGTGATAGTCATAGATCTAACACTCAGCTTTATCTGTTAATACATGCTTCCAGAAAAGCAACCCCATCCCAGTCTTTCATGCTAATTTAAGGCATGGCTGCTATTTTCAGATATTAGGTACTTCAGATTTTGTTCCCTAGTCACACAGAACATGACTCAGATCCACAAACTTGACTGAGAGGAGCAACATTACTCTCTCACAATTAAAATTAAAACTCTTCTGCACTTAAAGTAATGAAATGAAATACTATCTATACATCTGTATGTCTATTTCATGGGGCTAGAAAATAAAAGAAATTTAGAAAAGTGGCTGTTTCAGTTCTGTATTTTATGTCTTTTCATATTATTAAATACTATTTTCCCCATGGTCATACAGACATTGCTACCTCTGAATCTCAGGTGCCTGACACTATGGGGTATGTCTTGTATCGAAAACTAGCTTTAATTATGTGATTAGGAAGAGAGAATAGCATCTTTTTCTTCAGCCATCATTAGTGCCTCAGCAGAAAGTAAATAGATATCTTAAACGTTACAAATATGTGTATGAAACCCATGAGTAACTTGACTTCTTGGGGCTACAATAACAGCAATTGTGTCACTCATAAGATCAATTGTGCCTTACCACTGCAGGGTAGCTAAATCTTCCAACAGATACTAAAGGACCACAACTTTAACTGTGCAGTTGTATGGTTCCACTCTGCTTATTACAGGATTACCTCTATTATTATTTATTTCTCGCAGGAAACCACTGAAGTTAGCAGAGTTAAACAAAAGTGAAAGGAAAAATGAACTTGTCAGGCAACCTTGGAGCCCATTAATGAGGTACTTGTTTCTGCTACGGAAAATATTCAGGTTTGATCACAACTTCCCTGTTCACAGTCTAACAGATTGTACAATTAGCAAACAATCATAGAAACCAGGTGGGCCAGTACTGTGAGAAGTTGTCACATTCCTGTCCTAATCCAAAGTGATCATTTTCTCCTAAACCATTCCTAATATATTCTTTAGAACTATCCATTCCTCAGTCTATTTATTCCAATACTTAACTATTCCTACAGTTAGAAAATTATAGGTATGTAAACTGAAATTTCCCTTTCATATTTGAACCCCACGACCCATTTATGGTCTAACATTGTCCCTACCAGTACATATTTTTCACCACTAAAAGCCTAAAGATAGATTGGACCATAGTTACGCTCCTTGTTCAATTACCTAAAATCAGGAATTATTAATCCAAGTGACAATGCTGACAATATTTTGTTGATACATAAGCAGATGAGTATCTGTAATGCGAAATTCAAGTAGCTCATTTAAAAGGCCAATGACCTTAGACTGTGCATCAAAGGAAAGAGCCTTTCTCAGAGAATGATTCAGAGATGCCCTAGCTTTGCTGCTCTTAACTACACTCAGGTTAAACCCTTCTCTGTTGACTATATAGAATTAGGTAAGCAAAGTAAGCCATACAGTTAACTTTCTGTATTCCTGTGTTTTTCTGGGAGCCAAAATTAAGCTGACTAATGTAAAATTTCCCAGATATATTACTCTTAAAAAAAAAAGGTTCATTGTCTAGTCTTTTAAGTACTGGAACTCAACTGGCTTTTCCATTACAAAGTATCTGCAATGGCTTTGGACAGTCATCCAAGGAACGCAAAGCTGTCCTATATCAAGTCTAGCTCAATTGAAGAAACAAAATGATGGAGGTAAAATCAGTGCCCTTACCTCTTTGCCCTGAAAATAGTCACATTTGTCATCTAACATTTTTAATGTTTACAGAAACAGGAGCTGCTCAGCGCAGGACATTTCAATATTGGCTTTTAGTAACTTCTAATGTGTGTCCTTAAATGAAAACTGAAATACAATTTCAAATTGAGCAGCAGTTGCTCAGATCTCACTATTCTATTCGCAGATCTTCAAACTCCAGTTACTCGAACAGAAACATAGGTTATTCCAATAAGCTATATCACATGCCAAAACTATATAGTAATAGGCATAGCAGCATTTTTTCCCTATGCTTTTGGCAAAACCCAATAGTAATGCATAGCACTACCAAGGAAGTCAATAAAGTGAACCAAATTGGTTCACTATTACCTCATTATTAAAGCAAACTCACTATCTCACAGCCTGGGGTCCCTCACTGCAAACTGAGGTACACTTACTGCTGGGATGCTTATAATTCAGAGTAGGAGAATTCCTGAATACATATTTTGTCCTACATAGTAACAGAGTTGTACAAAACATTTCTGTACTCAGTCAAGACCTCTCTCGATCATTTCACTTTTATGTAAAGCCTAGGAGATTACAGTTATTCAATTTACTTAAAAATTAATCTCAGCGAAATTTGGAAAGCATAGTCCAGAGGTTTTCAAAGCAGACTGATTCTTCTACTCACTTCAATACTTTAATGAACAGTGATGTTTGGATAAAACTAGATGTGGATTCATTGCCAGAAGTACAGCAAATTGCAACTCTTCAGAACTATACCTACCGGTTGTCTGCAAACTTAGGTTGATGTCATTTTTGCATGCAACGTATTTTCCTGTAACTTGGTTCACATCTGCAAATGGTGGGGACATTTCTTCATTTCCCATAATTTGTATGCCTACATTAGCTCCAAGAAACACTAGTTATTTTTTAGATATGCACATATTTAAGCCACCCACATATGCTATCTAGCCTTAATTTAAACACAATGACTGTTTCTTCTACCATACTTTAGTTGACTCTTTGGAAATAGCTGAGGTTAGCTCCAATGTGCTTGGTTCCATGCTTGCTACTTCATCCAGGCTGGCTTCTGCCACCAGATGCAATTCATTTTGTTTTTTAGCCACTATGAACTGGAAAGTTTTACATCATATGCACAGAGGCATTCCTAAAATTTCTGGGCGGTACTGTATACATGGACCTTCTCTGCACAGTCTCTGACCTTCAAGGGCGTGAGTTATAGCACCTAGACAGAGAGCCTAGCTCCACTATACAAGCTGTAGAAACTTTTAGTCTTTCCACAGCATCAGGCAAAATGAAAGCTATTTCACACACCATTATAGTAATGATTTAGTTGCTCCTACTACAGGGAAAGATAAGGATTTACAAACAGAATTTACTTCAAACTTCAGAAACACTACATTGCTCAAGTCAGCAATTTATGCTCTCTTTGTTTTGAATGAGAACTACCACCACATAGCTCACAAACTTGATACAGAGCCATATATATATAAGATAGATGAAAAACTTATACAAGTATTTCCCTTTGAAAATGAAGTTAAGGCATAAAATGCAATCATGAATATAATGAAGATGGTTATCTTTTTAACATTACTACCATTAACTGACAGAATAGACACTTGAGAGTTGCCTGTAATTTAGTTTCCAAGAAAGATTAATTTTTTGTATTCTGCATGGCTGACTCAACAAATAGAAATACCTGCAAGATATTTGGAAGGACTACCGTGACTGGGAGATGAGATAGTCTCTATTTCTCAGCCTGAAGTCCAAATCACAGACTCCCTTGTTCTTCTTCCACTCTCTCATCATCACTTTTGCATTAGTTCAGCTCTGGTGATGTCTGTTGTGACAAGAAGTCTAGCCCTGACAGTCCCCCGGGACTCTTGCTGCTTAGAAGGCCAAGTCATCATACCTAGAGAAAAATAAATGAAAATTACAGTCATCTGTTCTACCTGACCAGTGCTGCTTTCCCCAACACAAATGTCCTTGCAATCACTGCATCAGTGAGGTATTTGAGGGAGGCAAAAATGTGCATCTCAGAAAATGTAATTCTACAATACATCTAAAAGTCCTTTCTGCAAAACAGCCTGGTAGAAATCTACAACAAAGAGGATTTTGGTGGATATTGTGGTTTTTTGGTCTTTTTTTCAAAGGGCAAAAATGTTCTTGAACAAGTTCAGTTTCACAGTTTCTTGCCATAGATATGCAGAAAAATACCTATACTATATGCACATAAAATAAGAGCAGACGTATATATGCAAGGGATGGGATGAAGCATATTAGGAATGAAAGATAAACTCTCACAGCCCTACCTCCAGACTGAGTCCTAAGTTGGACATACATTCCTCTCATAAATTTTACTTCACCCAATTTTAAGCTGCATCAAGGAGCTGCACGTCAGCATAAACCATTGCTAGGGTTTGAATATCAAAATTTACTGAATCTGCAGACCTCGGGGAAGTAGATTACATTCTATTTATACTCATGGCCAGATTCTAACCTCCACTTTAACAGCCTGAAATTACAGTATGTTCGCTGGCACAAGTAATTTCTCTGTTTACACCAGTTTATGTGAGGTCAAACTGCATATGAGAGAGCAAGAATGAATGGATTATTGTAAATTTATACTACAGTTTCAAGATATTGAAGCAGAATGTGAAAACTTCCAAACTAAAACTGTTCCAACTGTTCTTGTGACAAGAGAAGGAAAAAAAATATGTCTGCAAGATGACAAGATTTCCCTGCATAAAATCTAATACTGCTTCAGATCAGTATTTATCACTTCAATTTTGCCTTATGCTATTTTAACCCATATTTAAATTGTCATCTGAGATAATTTCTAAGCTTCCAGAAAAAAAATCATGCATCCTTAAGTTATAAGAAACTCCATATAAGTACTCTCCATTTAAACATATCTATAAAGCATAGAAGGTTTCAAAGGTGTGGCATAAGTCGTGTTAGATCAAGCTAATCAGCTCATCAAGTCTGAACCACTTTCCTAAAAGCTTTTTTTACAAAAAAGTCCACAAACTCATAATATATAGGATTATAAGTCAACACTAGCCAGCTACGTGTCTAACAAATAATTGACAGACCAACATTCTTAATTTATTGTAATTTCACATTTTGTATTTTTAGGACTTTGCAAACTCAGTCTACATGAGGCATTAAAGAAACTTGGAGAGAACATGCATTTTCTATTGCCCAACAGAAAACTTTAAATAACTCAAATACTCCTTTTCTTTAGCAAATAATCACTTCAGTAAATTCAATGCAGCATACTGGTGGATTAGTGGATTGTTTGAATCCAGATTTTGGTGCTACATATAGTTTGCTCAGAAGGGACTAAAGGCAGAGCTGTTGCAGAAAATAAAACCACCACCCATTTCTGAAGAGAAAGATACCAGCTTTCCCATGGTCTGA
>JAVSBS010019823.1:0-36899 GCA_033124195.1 Coracias cyanogaster
GCTAGAGAGATGTGAGGATGAAGGTTGGACTTGATGATCCTGGTGGTCCTTGCCAACCGTAATGATTCTAGGATTCTATATGTTAAAGTATCATTAGTGTGCATAAAAATAAATACAATTATTTGTTAAGGGTTTTTTAAAATTGAAATTATTTAAATAGAAATTATACAGTACCAAAATCAGGATTATGTAACGTACTTTAAAAATGTACTTTGGAAGTAGGTATTTTCCATCTTAATTTTCACTTTAGCCTGCCATTTAGAATTTGACTAACAGGGGTTAGTTGTTTGCTCAGGGAAGAAAGCCTGATGCTCCGTGTCTGGAAAGAAGTATGAATGAGATGCCACACCTGCTGCTGTCCCCTAATATCAGTTCACATTTAAAAAATATGAACTGAAGGTTAGACCAGCAAGTCTATTTTTAAACTCAAATATAGGACGTAGTTTAGAATTTCACAAGTGATGTGCACCAAAGAGCACCAGATGAGTTGGAGATGTGTTGGAGTTCCTGCTTGCTTTAGGAAAATGGGATCTGTAACTAGACATTGGTGTGTTTGATAAATAGGTTTCGCTCCTAACGTTTAAACTTTTGTATTTTGGGGTGGAGAGTGTCCTTGTTGGGAATAAACGTCCTTGGTGTTAAGCTGAGTTTTATGGTAGATCTCAAATGTCTGGAGGTGACGTGAGCCCTCGCTGGCTGATGGGATCTGAGTTTCTCCTGTGGTTGTATTGGCATTTGAGGAAGAGTTGCCCTTTCTGCGTGTAGCTTGTGGTTTAGGAGCTCTTCTGAGTAATGGGTGTAATAGTGTTACCCTTTACTGTGTCGTGTACTATTTCAATGTCATGACGAAGGAAACAAGCAGGAGTGTGCTTTTGCATATCAAAAGTGTTTTGTATGATTGGCTTTTTTAAAAGTATCATAGTTGCAAAGTACTTTCCTTCCCCCTCCATGTCGTCTTCTTTAATTGTATTGTGTGCGGTGGTGATGTCCATTGGGTGGTTCTCCGGAACAGGAGTTCAGTTTCAAAAGAGGATTTGGGAGATCGTGCAGGGTTTTTCCCTTTACATGGCTTGAGTGCTGAGTCAAGCTTGAGTGTCCCACTCAGAGACTTCCCTGTAGCATATGCACACAATATGAGTCGACAGAGAAGGCTTGTTTGAATAAATCAAGCCTCTTAGCAGTACCATGGAGCTATTTATTGTAATTTTGTTGAGACTGCATTGACCTTCATGTTTTATCTGCAGGACTGACATCCTTCATGCATTGAAATTAGTTTTCAAATCTCCTGTTCTAACAGATGAATTTTTGCAGATTTCTCCAGTAATTTTCATGTTTCAGGCACTTAGAGATGGATTTGTGTCTTTGTTAATTGCCTAATATATATGTGCAATGAATGTACCTTTTGATTTAGAACACTTTTCTCTCACATAGTGAATAGCAAAGTATTGTATCCTTCATTACGTTCATCCATTGGTGCTTTGTCTTCTATCACTTAGCAGTGGAAGTGCTCTTCCTTCAGACCATGGCAAGGATGTGATTTTCTTTTTTCTTTTGGAACTAATAGTTGTTAAGTGCTTATGTGCTCCGCTTTGCCACCTATAGCTCTCCATGGATTGCTCTCTAGGGCTTTGTACTGCAGATCTCAAATCTTGGCATTGGCTCAGAGTTGTCTCTTGAACAGCATCCAAGTGAGTTCTGTGCGTTTTTATTTCAAGCCAGAAGAAAGAGACTGGTGGTGGCTCTGACAAGAAGTGTAGTCATTTCACTTCAAAAGTCTAACCCTGGATACTGTACCCGTTTATGTGATGCACTTACTGTGGGGAAGCTGAGAAACCAGATATTTCGCAGGGCTGGTGGTGTGCATTTCACCTAAAGGCTGCTCACAGTAAGTTTAAAGGGTCCCTCAATCTGAAGGCTGTTAACATTGCTGCTGGCAGTTCTGCTCTTACCTATCACTTTCTGTGGGGCAGCCATCTCTGTCACATCATTATGTCGTGTGGGACTCGATGCTTCAATGCGCTAGGGATTCAGAAGTAGAGGTAAGAGCAGTTTTCTTTCTGTTTGAGTGCTCTACTTTATCCCACCATGACTGTACTACATGTTACTGGTGGAATATTTACTCGTTCATGCTGCCTGTCTTTATGCAGATGATCAGAAGTTGCTATTGTCTGGGATTTGGGAGCTGCAGGAACTTCACGTTACTCCTCCATCTTCATATCCAACTTCTCGTAACTTTAGGCAATTATATTTGTGCTGTGGGATACATGACAAAAAGTCAACGGTGAAAACAGCAGTCTGTTCTGTCTGGTTTCTATATTTGGCCAATAATCCCCCAAATTCTTGTAGTCTGTATCCTATAGAAGGTAAATGGAGAAAGCAGAATAATACTGGAGATTTTGCATTTTAAAACCAAAACCAAACCTGAATGACTTGGCAAAAGCCCCCACTCTCTTAAATGCTGAAGAATCAAACTAAGCAGTTCTTCATAGCTTCTGTTTGCAACCAGTTCTAAATACAAAGGGACTTCTTGGGACACCTTGTTGTGTGGTGTTACTCTGTCAAGGGAATGCTCCGGCTGGCTGGTGGCATCTGAATTAGCTGGGAATGGAGCTGGGAATTTTACATTCTCACCTGCATTTAATGTGTAGTCTCATGGAAATTGCTTTCCCAGCTGGGTAGCACAGAACAGGTTGTAAAGACAGATCTCATAATTTGTTGAGCTGGCCCTCAGTGTTTCAACATTTATTAACCAGGCTTTCCAGTTTTAGGTGTGTTACGTGTATAGCTGGGCATATCCAGGTCATAAGTCAAATCTTGGAAGCAACTGGACTTCAGGCAGGGACTGGGATTGGAAAACTGACATAAATTAGCATAACCTAAATGAAAGAAGGTAAACACCACATATTGTATCAGCAGAATTGTTTTAAATAGATTATTGGTCGCTTGTTTTTCCAGGATGTACGAGTAGCTCTAAAGGTTGAGGTAAAAGTCGGAGCCTTGGGCCCATTTTGTGACAAAACAGATTCTCCTTTTCTCTGGTACCTATTTTTATGCTGATAAAAATGCACCTTCCCAGACAACATTTCCACATTTTGAAGGCAGAGGGGATTGCCAGGCTGTAACCTTTGAGTCTGCGGTGAGCTTTTTGTTTATTTGTGTAATACCAGCAACTTGCCATACTGAAGGTGATGCGAGGGGCTCTGGTGAAGCGAGCCGTGTCCTGCGGCTGCCTGGGGTGACCCGCTGCCTCTGCCGGGGCAGGCCGGGCTGCTGCGGATGCACTGCCTTTGCTGCAGGCAGGGTGAGGGCTCCGCGCGAGGGCCGAGGAGCGCAACTGGGGCGCTGCCATGTGCGGACACCTGGCTGAGGCCCGAGGGCGTCTGTGCGTGAAGAAGCAATGATTTAAAACTCTGTAGATAACTTTGGGGTTTGCTGGTTCAGTGCAGAGCAGTGTGTGCCCGTGTTCTGCCTGCTTTGTTTGAGGGCATTGGGTAAAGCTGCCGTAAACAGAGGCTTTTTTAGTAATAAACACTTGGAGTTAAAAAAAAAATGTTTATTATTGCAGGGAACCACAGTGGTGCAGGCTGGTGAGCATCCCCTGCAGAGGTGTTTGCCCTCATGTAGTTATCTTCATTTGGAAGGTGTGGAGCCTGCTTACCGTAACCCTGGGTTGCTATTGATGGTTGCATTCTGGATTCTCCAGAGTAGATCCTTTGCCTCATTTATACTTTCTGGGAATTTTGTTGGAAATGTAAGAATGTAAGGTGTGTTTTTTAAATACAGTTCTCTTGAGGAGTCTCGGTGTTGCTGTTGGAATGGGAGCGATGAACAACTTGGAGTTCTCTTTTGCTGAAATAGTTTCAATGGAAGTATCAGGGAAATGGAAGGGAGGAGCTCTTACAAGTGCTGGTCTGTGAGCAGAGGTTGTGGTACAGGTGTGATGGAGAAATATAGTAAGTTTTAATAGTTGATCTGACTCCAATAGTAGTTCCTATTTGCATTTATATACATATATAATCTTCATATTCAATGGGTTTTGTTCTCAGAGGCCGGTCAGAAGCTGTTCAGATAAGAAGAGTTGAGCATGCTCTTGGCAGAAAAAGACAAAAGGGATTGCAGGAATCCTGTGCCATGTCCCCAGGAAAGCTTCCTTTGCAAGGAGCAGAAGTTGAGTATTAAGATGAACCTAATTTTTGTCCTTGCAAAGACAAAGGCTGAAGAAGTTGACAAGAGTAGAGACTTGGTAGAGAGAGATTAGAGGGGTTGAAACCTCAGAAGTTTTGACTGCTTTTGAAGAAGGGTTGGTCACCAGGACCAGCCTGTGGCCTGTTATAAAAGAACAGAATTGTACAGTTTGACTGTGAGAGACAGGTTAGAGGAGTGATAGCGGAACGTGGTAAACTCAGACTAGATTTGGTTACTGTTGGTCTAGCCATTGCGAAAAAAAGTGGAAATATAGCTGCTCCTATTACTTCTTTTTTAAATATAGGAAGGTTTTGCTTGTGTTTTGTAGCACTGAATATACTCTCAAGATGGCCTAAAGGAAGTGTTGGTGGTCATACCTACAAGAAAGGCAATTCACTGCTCCATTTATCTTTGGTCAGTCCTTACAGACTCCTGTTTACAAACCCACCGTTCCATACGTGTGTGTGTAAAAATAATGCAAGTCAGCCAAAGGTTTCTGTTCTTCACGTTTGACAGGATAATTCCTTTGGCAGCTGTGACTTTAACGAAATCAGTAGTATTTTTATTACTTTGTTATAGAAGCATCAAACTTTATTGTGCCTATCTGTTGTCTACTTTCTGGGCCTTGCAGGGCTGTCTGGGAAAGGTCTGGAACGCGGTGGCAGCGCAGCCAAGGCCTCTGTGGCAGGTAGTTTTCTTCTCTGCAGAAGTAACTGAAATTGATTTTTGCTCGTCAAAGAACAGCAATTAAAAAGGCTTGAAAAACTGGAATTCCAGCATAAATTAGAGATTGTAAGAAGTCTTCCTCTCAAGTCTTTTGTTTGTGGAGGGTGGGATACTAGGGCATATTCTTGTGAAGTACTTTGTTTATACAACTGAAAGCCAGAAAATAGCTTAAGTGTTATTCAGGCTTCCAACTGTTAGTGACTAAATAAGAGAAGACAAAATTAAAAGAGTGGTCTTAAACCCGATTTTGACTCCAAAAAGCTTAGGGAACTAGGAGCTTGTAAGAAGTATGGGACTGTGGAGACCCTTTCTTGGAGGCGTAGGACCTTTGCCAAGGGCTCCAGCAGGTACAATGACAGGCAGGTGGGGCAAGAGGGAAGGGCATAGAAGTAAGTCTGTCTAATACTTTGCTTCCCAAGAAAATAATTTGAATATCCTGTCTACACAGCTATGTACTGTCCTACTGGTGCTGTGGGTATAGAGGAACAGTTCATGGGCACTTGGAGAGGTGTTGATGTGACTGTTGAATTACAGAAGCAGCAAGAATCATACTCCATGTGGCAGGTTCACCAGAGGCTGGTTTTGTGCCTGCTCTGCTCTTGCGCGGTGGGAATAGAGTTAAAAAATCCTCGAGTGGGGAGAGGAGAGCAAGCAAAGCATCGTTGGCTGGCACACTCCTGCGGCAGCACGGCTTTGGGAGCTTTGGTGAGTTGCTTATCCGAGTGTAGCAGAAGTGATCATGCAGTTATTTGCTGATCCGTGAATTTTAAACAGTTTTGTACCATCACAGATATTAAAGATTTCTTCCACTGAATACTAGTCTGAATATTTGCTTTTGCCTCTCTCAGACCGGATTTCAAGGGTGAGATTTTTTTTCAAAGAAGGCAAATCCCTGCTGTTGTGCCCTGATGGAGATGGTTGCTGATTTGCTGTGGCAGGTAATCAGCTGTATCCTTCCACTGAGTTGGCAGCAGCGTCTAGCCAGTCGCTGACATTTTCCCCCAAAAGGATATGGCTGTTCTAAGGAAATGGACTGACCCTAATCTGGGGAGTTTGCATCTTTCTGTACCCTGACTGCATGGCGGCAAAAGCATGAATGAAACTCTCACTTAATTTTCTCCAGTGCTGGTGATTTTGGTTCTGATTGAGAATTTGCTTGCAAGGTATCTTCCCTTTTTGTGCTGAAAATACTAAGGGTACTCCAAACTACTGCGATACAAAACCCACCAGTATACCTGTAGCGAATTTCATAAAAATATTGATGAGGAATCAAGTACTACACATTGTTAGTGGACCTAGAATAAAGTTTTCTCCTACCTGAATCGTTTATTATGTTGGGTGCTGTTTGTGCTATAGATTTACTGTTTTAAAAATACATTCTACTGGAATTTAGAACAAGTGAAGTTGTCATCCTAGATGGTCTTTTCTATTTCTGACTTTCTTCTATGCATGGCAGAGTGTCAGGCTGGGTGGAGTCTCTTTGTTCTTGGTGAGGTTGCAAAGGTGTTTTCCAAAGGCCTGATGTCCTCCGCCTGGCTTATCTCTCAGGGTGAAGGACCCTGCACAACTGCATTTCGCCTGGCTTGGATCCCCGTGTATGTTGGTAAGGTGTGTGGCCTGCAGGTACCTAGTCCCATCCAAATCTTGATTCGAACATGCCCCCTTCTCCCCTGGAGCCACTGTCTCACCCCCGTGTCGCACAAGGGGCAGTTGCTGCATGGTTTCATTAGTGACTGTAGTGGTGTTAGATTAGGAAAAAGGTGAAAAAAAAGCTTGAAGTTGCCTTTCACAGGCTATGGGAATTGCTTATTTCTGCAGTGATAATAACAGCAGAAGGCAAGTAAGCATCTGGAACCGGCCACAGGTTGTAACTGGAATTGCGTGCGACAGCATCAGGAGTAAGGCTTGAGAGGGTCCTGTGCTCCAGAGCTCCATCCACTGCAGTGGCAGGATTGGGCCCGCTGGTGGGGAGTGTTGGTGCAGAGTCTTCTCTCTGTGAAGGAAAAGCCTCTCCTTCCAGCTAATTCTGTCATAAGAGTTCTAAGTCTTAGCTACAGAAGAGCTTTTATGGTGAATGTGTGCATTATAAGATGAACCAGGAATATTCATCGAAAGCGTCACAGAGTTAAACTGTACGAGGAAGCACAGGTTGTGTCCTCTTTATAACTGTACACTGGGAAAGGGATGATGCTATTAGTTACAGAAAGTCTATAGGTGGAGTGCATATGTCCTCTTCCCTCCTAGGGAACACATAATTGGTATTTCCTTGAAGTGAAAAAGCACAGGTATATGTGTGAATGGGCACCGGGACCCGGAGGGCATTTACCCCCTTTCCTCCTGCCTCCTGCCTATGGTCCAAGAATAACAGGGACCTTTGCCTTTCCTGGTTATTTTAGCAGTAGATTTATCTCGGTATTCCCTGGCAGAGTTGTAGGCTTCCAGAAGGGAGGAATCCTTTCCCTGCTCGGACAGACCTCTGCAACAGGTTTTCTGCCCGCCTGTGCAGAGCGAAGCTCTGTGTGGTAGACACAGGGTTTTGAAATAGGTTGTACTGGATGCCTTTGTATGAAGGAATTTACTGAAACCTGATCCTTTCTGTAGCTTCTTCCCAGTCTGCAGGGGTGTCTCCTGTCCCCATTGTCTCATGCGCCTTTGTTTTAAAATAATATTAAGCCTCAGACACCAGCTGATTTACTTTAATTCAACATCCAACTTATGTTTGATTTCTTTTCATATTCAAGTGAGCCATCTGGCTTTAATGAACTGTAACTGTTTTTAATGCTGCCTCCAGTTGCTAACATCTGAATATTTCATGTGCTGAAAGGGGGTTTGAAATGCAGAAGTGAGACTGAAGAGTCCAAAGTATTTCCAAATCAGCTCTGTTCCAGCAGCAGTTGTGCTCCCCTCCCCTCGAGATTTATCAAAAGATAATCTTTGGGGTGCCAGACTGTAAGCATCAGCCATGGCGGGTGCTAATTACAAGTACTCTCAATTTTGTGTACATAAAACACCAGAGCTGCTTATGAAATCCTGAATAACTACCCTACTTGACTTGGGCAGAATATCAATCGACTTCAATAGGAGCTGCCAGTATTTGGTATCTTTTAAATAAACAACCTCTTTGGTGTTTGGTTTTGGGGTGGGGGTTTTGGTGGGGGAAGGGTGTCTTAAATATTTCCACGTTGAAAAAAAAAAACCAAGATGAAGTTAGCTTTCCATCACCTGGCTGAGTTACAGAAGTTAATTGAGAGCTGGATCCCATAAAATGAAGATATCTTAACTGCAATTAAATTCGGAGGGTACTTTGCCAAGGTTACGCTATTACAAACCAGTGGCATCTCCCCAGATTTGTTGGACTACATGCTTTTCTCAGCATTTTCCACAGCATTGCCTTTGTTTTGGCTTAGCAGTGTGACAGCTGAGAGACTTACCATAGGCCGTTACCCAAGAAGTATTTTGATTAATGATCTAAAAGTATTTTGTTGGTTAGTCCTTCGCTGTGTGCCAGGCATCGTGCAGGTTGCCAGTGACATCATCTTCTAGCATTACTTCATAAACGATAGAAAAAGTGGAAGCTGAGACTGTCAGTGTGTCTACAGGAGGGAAGTCTTCAGGAAGGGTAGGCAGGAACGTGCGGTTGGGTTAGCTTGGTCTGCACTGCCATGTCCTGAGAGCCTGCAAGGGGTACCTGAGTAACCAGTGGAGATTGATAGAGAGTGGAACCCATGCGTAATTTCTCAGTAACTTTCTCATCAACCCAGAGCTGAATTGGGAGTTAACGTGGGACCTTGTAGATAGAGAGCACAGTCTTTCTGAGCTGGGGAGGAGGAGGTTAGAAGCAGTACAGCAGAAACTGGCGGTTCCTTCCAGATGCATTCCTGAAGCTATAATGAATAAAACTACATTAATGTCTTCTACACAGTACCTTTTTGGGGCATTAAGCTACCATTCGATAGGAACTCTTAATGATACTTCTTGCTACTCTTAAAAACTTTTATTCTCACATATAATGAAAATTTTTTAACTTGGCTGTATTTTTGATTGTACTTGAGAACTCCTTATGTCACTGACCTTCATGGTGGATAGTTCTTCAATTGTATTCAAGGTTTTTGGGGTTTTTTTTGTGTGAATGAACTACCGGTGTTGCGTACAGGAGACTTCAGCCAGGCTTTTCAGTGCTTCGCTCTGCAGTTACCTAAAATTCATGGCAAAAACTAGCTCAGTCTACAGTACAGCTTTGGCATCTCACTTTCGGTTGAAGCGTAACTCGAGTTTGGTTTGTCTTGTGTGATACTGCCAAGCTAGCAAGCCTGGGTGCTCCACAGAATGACGCTACTTGGGGAAGGTTGAGGGCTCTTTCCCCCTTTTTTATTTTTCTTTCCAAGTTCTCTGTGTCTAAATAGTGGAAGCATTAACTTGCTTTGCGTGGGGACCATGGGAGCCTAAAGATACTGCTGTCAGCAGGGACAGTGACAGTGCCCTTTCCAGTCCCAGCCATGGTGTCCACTCAGTCCTCCTCCCTGGCAGGCCGCTGCCGCCTTTGTCCTCTGAGAGACCCCTGAGGAGCTGGGCAGGCAAGCTGGCCGGAGTAGTTGCTCTCCCACCTAAACTTCCCTGTAATAGAACTATTTCCGCGAAATACTTCATTTTTTAACAAATAGGCAGCTTTTCAAAGGAAAAAAAAACATTTAGTTGAAATTTTTCAGACCAGCTGTAGTTGGAAAAGCGCTTATTTGAATGACAATACAAATGCAACTGCAGCCTGCACAAAGCTGTGTGAGGTCTGCCTGCAGTGGTTTTGGGATGGAAGATGCTCTTTCAGAGAGAGGAGGACTGGATAGTGTCTTAGGGATCTGTAGTTCCCAGTGTCCAGTCCACTTATACCTTCAGAAGTGAAATCTTGGTCGCACCTTCAGAAGGATCTTACTGGAAAATTTCCCGTTTGTGATACTCATTTTGAAGTAAGATTTTTGTGTTTGGATCTGCTAGGGAACTTGAGTTTGTTAGTAATTTGTCCATGCTGTAGTAGAAAAAAAGCCACATAAAATAGGTTGGTTTCTTTAACCTTAAAAAAAAAAAAGTACCCTCCTGCAAAACCTCTCTAAGGATTATCGAGTAATCTGCATAGACACAAACTATAGACACAGACTTTTCAAACATGTGGGGCTTCTTTTTTTTAAACCGTTGTTATTCAATGTGTTTAGGTGAGAAGTGCAGCCTGTGTTTTTTAAAACCTGATTTTTGGTCCTCTACATTATTTCTGGTATCTGGCTTAAAAAGAAGAAACAGGTGCTTACCAAACATTCCACAGGAATGCAAAAATGTATTTGAAGATTGTCTTTTTTTTACAAGAATTTTTAAGCCAATAATCTTGCATTCGGGGCCCTGTCATGCCCCATCTCATTGATTTATATAAGGTTGTCAGTCAAAGTGTGATATTAATAAAGAAACATGTAACCTAGGCTTTTATTTACTATACAGCTTTGCTTTAGTGAAGAATTTTGTAAGGGAAAAATACTCGTAGTGCATTGCCAGTGCAGTGATAAATAATAATATCAATAATAAAAAAATACAAATATAATAACCTGTTAGGTTAAAAAATAGGTTATTTTCCTCTGATACAGATCAGAACAGGAATGCCTGCAGCTGCACAACTATCAAATATTCAGTGTGTGCACACATAGGTATGTAGTAAAATGAAGGTGTGAAAACCATCCACTTCTAGGACATTTTCTTTTACACGTCCCATTTTCAGCTGTTCTGCAGGGCGGTTAGTTTCTGGTTTGGGGTAACAGAGTCAGATGTCAAAGGGTTCATCCGTTTACATTTGTACAGCCTCTGTATTTGTAGGATGGGTTTGTTAAAACAGACTGCAAAATTCTGTTGTCATACAGTTTCTAAAACACTTTAGGGCTCTGTTGGCAGAGATGAGTATTAAGAGACTAGAGGCTGTGTCCCTTGGTGATAAAGGTGATGCTTAAGACATTTAGTGTGTGGAAGGACTATGTGTTGTGGGTAGGCTGGAGTTCTATCCCTTGCATGTTTTTTCTCATGCCACAAGATCATAGTTTTGATGTACTGTAGTTAGGAGCAGTTTTGTGCTGCTGGCCAGGACTGCTTCCCTTGAAGAACCACTGGCATGGCTGAAGGCAGTACAGACACCTTTTACATGTACAGAATGACAGGTGGCTCTACTTATATTGAATATCTTAAAATATGTTTTACCAGATAATATACAGTAGAATGAACTGCCATGAAAACAAAAGAAAATTTTAAGACTGGTAAAAAACTGTAAAATTAAATTACAATACATACGTTAATTTTATCTTAGTATACAGAGTATTAATTTATTTTCCACTTATGTAAAAGACAATGTTTTCATAATAAGTGAGCTATTATGTCATAGCAGAATGTCTTCAAGTCCTATTAAAGTGATGAAGTGATGTCTCCTTGGTGGAACTGTTAAGAATCGAGGAAGTTTAAAATGTATGCATGTATTTAAACTTATCTTATAGCTGTTCAAGACCAGAGTTGCAAATTGCCTGAAGGCTTGGGGCGAGCAAATGGCTGAAGTATTAGAAACCCACAGCCTGAGCAGACACTTCGTAAGCCTTGTTGCGCTCTTCCTTTGCCAGGATCAGTTTGGCTTTCTTGACTTCAGACATTTTCGTTAGTCTAGATGACAGAGGAGCTGGATTCTTGTTTAGTCTTGTTCCCAAGCCATGATTTCATTAGTTCTCTGCTTCTTTAGCCTTGTGAAGGGTTGAAGGTGCTTTTGAGAGGGGTGGATTTATTGGCGGGGCTGAAGAGATGTTGAAAGTCAGATTTATAATTGACTGATCTAGGAAATACATTTTTTCTAGAATCTGTTTGGTCAGCAGATGAGGGGTGTGGAATAGCTAAACATACATAAATGCAGTGAGATGCCCTTGTTTGCTTTAAGGTTTCTGACTTATTGCTGTAGTGATGCTTTTAATATATCTTAAAAGTATTTAAAATCTGATAAAGATTTTCTTATCAGTTGTTCCTTTCAGGTTTTTTCCAGGATCTCTTCTTGAATGTCCTGGCTGCCAGTAGAATCAAAGGCGGGAGGCAACTCATGACCACGAAACCGTGACAGCTCAGATTCCCCTGCTTCTGCCTGCTCAAAATAACCACTGGGCTACTGTGGAGATGAATGGAGAACAGCAGTATGATGCAGGTAATGGTCCGGCTGAGCTCCGTGGCGAACAATCTCAAAAAAACTTGGCAAGCAAGATGGAACAAAAATGAGCACAGCGAATGTTTCGTAGTGCACGTGTCTGATGCTGTGTACTGTATACCGGGAGAAACTCCCAATTTCAATAGTTGTGTGTTAAATTCTGGCTGCGGGGCTTATTTTTGTTACTGCTCTGTTTTGAAAGCAGGGTGTATCACTGGCTTAAAGGAGAACACGGTTTGACTCACCTTAGTAATGGTGTTTTTTAAGAAGCTGCGTCCTTCCTCTTCGCGGTACTGCTATGAGATGAGCTTATGAAAAGCTCAGTGGCTTTAACACTTCTCTTTTAAGGCATTTGTCTGTCAAAGTGGTTAATATTATCTTACTCTGTCCTTGCATTTGTCTTGTTCTTAATATTTTGACAAGGTTGCGCTGCTGGTTTAAAAAGTCAGATAACTGAAGTTTGCTGCCTTTGTAATCTATCCTGGTTTTCTGATGTGCCTTGGTACACCCACGTTGATAGGCTTGGGATATCAGCTCCTAACCTGCTGCAGAGTGGTATATTATGATAAATTAGCTCAGGTTTTGGTTCACCTTGAAACACCAGGCTGGGTAGAGTGTTGGTCTGGGAGGGCTCAGGATACTAACAGCTTTCTGAAACCGTTCTGGGAATGTACATTTGTACAAGGGTAGGGACAATCCATTTTTCTGACTTGCCTGCCATGGTTTGTTCCTCTTCCTCGAGCAGGTCCCCACCTGTAACATTGGTACAGTTAATGTAAAGTAAATTTTAATTTGGAGTTACCAGTGTAAACAATTGGATTAGGATTTTATCTGAGTATTACTTCCCTTTGGTACTTTCTCACAGGACAATTTATTATTGGTAGTTTTTGTACCTTTATTTTATGGAAGTCTAATTGCTGTCAGTGTTAACTGAGGAGATGTTAAACATTATTTTAATCTCCAGTCCTTTTAGCAGAATGCTATCATCTGCTTTATGATGCTGAAATAAGCTTTTTGATTAATTACAGCCAATCAGTCAAGTTGTCAACATTATTTCCTCATAAGCAAGAAAAAGCAGCCTGCACAGGTATTCTGAATGTCTGCAGGCACATGGAAATACTGTTTTCTCTGCTAGTGGAAGCTGTTGACTGGTGTCATGTAGCGTGAAAAAGAGAAAAGGCTTTGAGTGCCCGAGAACAACACTGAGGAGATGTGTACATGGTCGGCGATGGGGCGTTCACAGGCTGACAGCACATCCCTCTGTGCTAAAACCTTTACTGGCGTGTTTCCATCTTCCTCAAAAAATACCAGTGGTCACACGGTCCTCTCTGTGTACTTTTGGAATAGCTTGGAAGGGTGTTGATGCTCTCTTGAAATTACTCAAGTGCTGTTTTCCTGAGCATCCTTTTTGTGCCTGCTTTGAGTACAGGTGGCTGTGACAAGCAGACAGTAACTGAGGAGAGCTTTATGTGCTGAGTTCAAAGATAGTTTCCAGCAAATGCTCTCCATGTAAGAACAACCACGTTAATTGTGCTGTGCCCTCTAATATTGTTTCCTGAAGTGCTTCGAGTTAGATCAGTCCCAACTGCTGCTGGAACATTGCCTTCATATTCTTTGACTGCTGTCATTATTTCCACTTGATGATTTTTAGCTGGTTTTGGAGATTCCCCTCTGTCTTTTTGGTTTTCAAAGACAGGCTCTTTGCCTACCAGAACCCTGACAGTGGTCAGAGTGGTTGGTTGTGATGCTCTCCTGCGCTATGAGGGGAAAAGAGAACTTTCATTCTTGTCACAGTCTTTTTCAGCTGCTGAAATTCCAAACTGTCTTTATTTATTCATGGCCTTGCAGCTGGTATAGATGGAAAAGATTAACTGTTATTAAAATCAGATTGAAATATATCTAAGTTTCAGGGTGACAAACTTTTAGGTTAGCCTTAATTGAAGGTCTTGCTGACTTCAGTGTGATGTATTTAAATGTCCAATATGACAGTGGGAATTTAACTGGAATCCAAAGATCAAAACAGTCTGGTGTAGACTGTTTCCACTGCAGATATTTTTAAGGGCTAATGTCCTTAATATTTCAGTACCTTCTTGTGTCCAAATGGTACAACTCAGTATTCTTTCTCTTTCTGTATGTGCCAGAGAGCAGCGGGACATAATTCATGGTAAAATTCAGAAAGGAGGAGTTAGTGTTCACGATAATTCTAGTAGAAATAGTTGTAAGTGGGAAGCGATCTACCTACCTAGGAAACTTCTAATTTTCTTACAGACAATTTTCCCCCCTCCAGCGTGGATAAGCATTCTTCGCAGAACCTCTGTAGGACACTTCTCGTTGAGAAAATGTTAGCTTGATTTGAAAGCTTTACTAGCAAGAGCTAGTATGGCGAGGCCGCAGAGATGAGGATTGCATCTGGTTTCCTTCCACACCTTTGCCACTAAGCTAATGTGTGGCTCAGCCATCCTGTCTAATACAGAAAAATATGTCGCCGTGTGCTAGAAAGCTCAATTAATTTAGGGCTTGTAGCAATTAAGGATAAGCTGAGAAAGATATATATGTATACCTACGCAGCATTAGATTAATACATTGTGCTTTAGGATTAAATGGGTTGAATACGGTTTTGCTTGTTGTCATCTGTCATAGTGATTTGCAAGTTTTCTCACAGGGAGAATTTCTGGTGTAAATTTCTGAGGTTTTATTGAGTAGTTTGAACTCAGACTGATCGAGACGTTTCATACGGACATATGGCCCCTCAGGAATGTAGCTTCATTAAACTGGTCCTCTGGGTACCCTGGGATCTGCTAACCTGGGAG
The DNA here is from genome assembly GCA_033124195.1 of Coracias cyanogaster. Lineage (NCBI taxonomy): Eukaryota > Metazoa > Chordata > Aves > Coraciiformes > Coraciidae > Coracias > Coracias cyanogaster. The sequence continues at coordinate 14,923 of JAVSBS010019823.1, forward strand.
GACGGTGCTGTGCAATAGGGTCTTGCAAAAAAGCCCAACAGACTAGATCAAAGGCTTGGTTAAGCAGAGCCTGCTCTGCTGCAACTGTCCTGCCAATAAAACCAGAAAAGCAATTGGGTCCTGACTCAAAGGTTTCCAGCCAGCATGAGCCCTAGCAGAGAGGGGGTCCTTCGCCACGCTCTTGGAGTGTCGCTGCACTCAGATGTCGAAAAATAGGCACTTGACTTCTGAGATTTTTCATGGTTTGTATAGTCCTACCACATGCCACAATTAAAAATGAATTTACTGCTCTCGCCATGAAGCTTCCTGCAGCACTTCTGCTTGGAGCTTTATTCAGCGGGCTTTTCCCGTTCCGCACTGGTGCGGTGAGTGCTGCGCTGAGTAACGCGGAGTGCGGCCGGGAGATCTGACGGATCCTAGAGCCAAGTGCTGCCCTCAGCTCTGTCAGCCTCCTGAAGGAATGAGAGCGCCCCAAGTCCCCCGTGCTGTGTGCTCCCTGCTTGAGGTGTGAAGCTAATCATCTAGCCACCTTTAATTGTAAAACCTTCGTAAAGTGTAAACACAAGGTGAGTTGAACTCTTACGATGGAATGGAACACCCAAAGTCCTGAGTGCTTTAAAAAAAAGTTTTAAAAAGACGCCTGCGACTCAATGAAACTCCCTAAAATAAAGCAGAAAGAGGATTAAATTTGCGATGAGTGTTGGACAGGAATTTGTGATTTATTTCTTTGTATTATTTATTCTTTCCGTGGAGTGACAGAGGACCTGTGGCAACTGGGAGCCAGCTGGGAACTGGTTTTAACTGTAGTTACGAGGTAAAGCCGCACGCAAACTGGCTTTCTCAGGAGCTCCTTGTAGCAATTAAGTGGCAACATAAGTTACTAATTGACCCTTTCAGTGTGTTAAGTGACCTGTGCCTCATTTAAGGAGCTTAACTGCCCCTTAGACAGTTATCTGATGATAACACGTTATTGAAGACTGTGCTGTGAGTGGCTTGGTAAAGAGCACGACTGGAAAGGCTTGAGGTCCGGGTAGAATTCCTAGGTTGAGCTACTTGGCTTTCAGACCTGTTAAAAAGCACGGAGAGGTCACGTTGCTTTATGTTTCCCTTCAGGCAGGAATGGGTTAGACCTTGCAAGCAGCACTTTTTACGTACAAAGTGCTTTTTGGAGCTGGGTGCAAGTGGGGTGGTTGCTGCTGTTGAGCAGCTGGGAGCTTCTCAGTGGGAAAGGGTGCCCTGGCTTCCTCTGAAAACTTGGACCAAGCTCACGCCTGACTTGGACTGACCGTAGATGATGTGTTCGAGCTGATGTGTCTTCCCACTTTGGTTCTGCAGCTGTGAACTTAAGCGTTTTTATGGTTCTGTGAAAGTAAAATGCTGTTTTAATGAGTTAAGAAATCTTAATCTGTTTTAACAACATTCTGCAATGAAATTATATTTTTCTCAGAATGACTTGCAGCTAAAGCTTTGATCGGCTCCACCCTCATTTGCAAACAGCTGTGGTTTATGCCTTAACCTCTTCACTCCCTCATAATTTTTTTTAATAAAATTACTTCTGTCCTTCTGCATGGTATTTCTTCACTAAGTTAAAAATTATCCCCTAAAAGTGATGGTGATATTCAAGCTCTGAATGTTTTTGAGCTCTGAGGCCTGTGAAAGGCTGATATAACCAACTGCGATTGTTTAAAAATAGCAAAATGAAATTGGGTTTGGGAGAGATAAGAGCTGCCTTTAAAACAGATACTGTCATCAGCAAACAAAAGGTAACTGAATACACATTTCTGAATTTGGGGAAGTGATCATTCCTAGCATTACAATGAAAAGTGGAAGATGAGCTTAACAATCGGTTTGAAAAGAAAATGAACCTACTTTACAGTGGGGGCTTGTAGGGTTTTTTAGATGATTTACAGTAGCTCAGACCTCTGGGCAAATATTTGCCCCACTCTGTTGGAGGCTCAGAACTGCTGTGGAGCATACTTAGCAGGTTGTCAGCATGTCCACAGGTCTGATAAGGGCATGTTACAGTATTTCATTCATTTTTTTGGCCATCTAATGTTTCCTACTCAAGCTACTACTCCTTGAAAGAATAGTTGCCGCCTGTCCTAAGAGAGGCTGAGTGTGTAGGAAATGTTGGTGACCTGTAACCTTTGCTGAGCTCTCCCCATGCCTGTGATACCTAGAGATTGCTGCTTTCAAATACAAACTGAGTATCAGTTTTCCCGGTACTGAGAGACGGGAATCTCTTGTGTTCATTCATTAAGACAACTGTGGTGCCGATGGTAGAATGGCTCTGACAGTGAAAATGAAAAGCTTTACTTTTATGTCATGTCACTGCTGAACCTGAAGCTGTAGCTTCCTTAACAGCCTCAGTCAGTTTGTAACTGTGGCTTGAGTGATTTTAGCAGATTTTTGCATTACATGCATCCAGAAATGAGGTTTTCTTGGCTGTTACAGCTTATGAGCTGTTTTATTTTAAAGTGAATAATGTGAGTGTTCTTGTTTTCAGTTGTCTTGAGCTGTTTTCCTTAGAACTACCCTGAATCCTTCTCTGTGCTTTCAGTGTTTTGTAATGTCTAAATAAATACTATCTAACTTTAAAAAAAGAGTCATCTTTCAATTTTTTTTTTTCAGTCATTCTTCTCAAACCTTTTACTAGCAATATTGCTGTTTTCTGGATGGTTTTTAATTGAATACACTGGCAGTCCTGTGTGCCCAGAGTTTTGAGTCTTTTATATTTGTTGATACAAATACAAAACTTTTCTGCCTACCTTCTCTTCTCACCAAAACCCTCAGGATCTCACTATTTTTCAGGCTAGATCAAACTTAAAGTGCCCTTTGCATGCAAAGATAGTGTTGTTTGTGCGTTGAAACATAAAACTGAAGTTCGCTGAGCGCTTGCGTACTCAATCATTTGGAATTGAAGCGTGTTTTGCGGTAGGTTTTAGTAGCCTAAAACTGAAGCCAACAGGTTGCTAAATAGTGGGTGTTTGGCTTCTCTTCCAGATGCTGGTTCCAGTGTGGAAGAAATGGAATTCAATTGGGATGAGTATCTAGAAGACACAGGAGCAACTGCAGCCCCCCATGGATCTTTTAAACATGTGAGTAAGGGAGTGTGTGTTTACTTACTGTCTCCCACATTGGTTTTTTGATACACTGAATGTTCAGGTTTCTTTGTGTGAGCTGGTGCTCTCAGATCTGGAAGACTAACTAAAATCCTGTTTCTCAGAGTAAAGAGAAATGAGGAATTTCACCTTTTCATTATTGTTTCTCACCTTCCTCTCCGTATGTAGCACAAGGTAATCCCATCCATAAGTGCTGAAAGTTAAGGGGCTCCTAGTCTTTCTGCACCAGAAGATAAGCTTGATTTTTCTCATCAAGCCCAAGCTGGCCAATCTCTTCCTTCTTCTGGTGATTGCTACTGGACTACTGCTGTGGAGGAGCTAGCTTTAGAAAGCCGGTGGCACAGTTCTTGAACAGCAGAATTCAAACGTGCTCTCAAATAAGGTTTTAATAGTTGCTCTCAAGGAGGCCAGAGAAGAAATAATAGCTCTGCCAATGCTTGACTGTAGTAGTTAGAAAACTGATTAGGAGAACTGTTGATGACAGGCTTAATGGATAGCATGAAGTCTTGATAAGCTGTAGTCTTTACCCTTGGATATCTTTAATCGAATGTTTGTTGGTAAAATCCTGGAGTGCACTGTCCTGTTGGGTGAGATCTGAATGTGAAGCCTGCTTTCTTGTCCTGGGTCATCAGTGAAGGTGAGCTTTGTAGAGCTGGTTTCCAAACCTCTTGGATCTGTTCCAACAATTGAAACATCTTCCAGACTGCCAACTCTTTTTTACAGTTACTGTTTAATAGTCTTTCAAAGACTGGCTGTGGGTCTTTTACCATGGCAGTGAGGTTAGTGACTTGTGTGCGGCACATTCCTTGGAAAGTGCTCTGTGGTGCTCAGGCTTTTGGGTCTGGTATCACCAGTTTTGGTATAGGAGACTTAAATCAGCAGGAAAGCAAACTGTGGTCAGTTCATGAAGGATCACAAAGCGTTTTGAGTCCAGAGGTAACTTGCAGAAGTGCAAAACATTCACCTATTAAAATACAGCTGTTGCGTTAGTAGTAAAGGTGTACAGTAAATGTAGACTTTGCAGAGGCTCTCCCACACACTGGGATGTAATGGTAAGCTTTCTGTTCAAAATAAACATTCAGGTATCTCATTTCTGAAGGGGAGAGGCCTATGCTTGTTTTGTTTTTCCTTAGTGTACTAAGGCTTTAGCAGGAGCCAGGTTGCTCAGAGTGGTCATGTCCACATAGCCTGAGCTGAGGGAGCAGGATGGAATCGGAGCAGTGGCATTTTGTAGCAGTGCAAGGAGCAGTCTGTCTGATCCCCTGGTGTGGTTCACCTTACGCGATCTCTGTTGAGCTTGCTACCACAGCTCTGACATTGTACAAACTTAATTGTAATGCCAGCTTTGCAGCGCTGGCCAACTGAATTATCATGACAGCTCTGTTCTATGGATCGGCCGGAGACACTCTGGATGACTTTGTTACCCCTGTACTGCAGGGGAGCTTGGCTGGCCACTCTCCGCAGCCCAGCACAGGGAGCTGGCCTGGGGCTCGGGGTGCCAGGAGCACTGATAAGATGCCTGCATGTTCAGAAGGGAAACCGCCAGGCGTTTGCTAGCAGAGTCCCCTTAGAATTTGTCGGGAGGCCAATTTTGGTGTCCTCTGTGATACACTTGGCACAAAATTTTGGAAAGTTAAATGCTGATACCGAATTGACAAGCAGGGAGAGGAGCGTACGTACAGCAGTGTCACATCATCTAGCTCTTGCTGCTAATAGAAATTCAGTTGTGCAAGGTCACGTGCTCGGGATTCCTGCTGTCCATTAGAAGGCGATGGTTTGGAAAAGGTAGAGGAAGAGAACCTCAGTGCCTCCCAGTGGATAGTGACAGCCTGTCTATGTGACAAAGCCCTAAAAATCGGTAGTGTGATTTCGAGATACATCAGGTGATTTTCAGTGGAGAACATACTGATGTGTCTCTACTAGCTATCGGTGGTCTCTCTGGCTGGAAATCTGTCTGGTGTTAGTTGCTTGCCTTGAAGAATGATATATTTTTATTAACTACCGTAAGGAGAGCTAAGGGGGAGCTACTTTTGTACTCTTGAAAAAACAGAGCGGAAAAAAAACGAAGCAGAAGAATAATATTGCCACAAGAGCAAATGGGCAGGTATAAATAAATAAATATAAATTTTAGATAGAAGCTTAAGGTTTTTGTTTGGTTCTTTTTAAGTACTGGAGTGGTGAGCCTGTGGCCAGCCTCACTTTATGAGTGGTGAGTGAGAAATAGCTGAGCCATGTGTAGGAGAGTACACAGTCAGGTTAAGAAAATGTAATCCATGATTACACAGCCTGTGTTAGCAAAGAACTAGACTTGGTGGTGGGAGAGAGGACTTTTTAGTGTTTGTATGCTTATATTAATTCTGAAAGTTTTGCTCTTACTATGACCAAGACACATTGGAAAATGTAAGCTGCTGCTTCAAATTAAGCGATGTTTTAATGTTTAATTTGTTTGCATTTTAAAAATTAAACAGTATTGAGATCAAAGTGTCTGTTTTGCCTACAGTCTCGCAGGAAAGAGAATGTACCAAGTACCTGGAGTAGCACGGGATGCCAACGTTGTCACCCCCCCAAGTCTAAACGCATTTTCTGTAGCGCTGTTGAGTGCTCTTTTATCATTCCTTCCCGCGACTTACATATGCCTGTAAACATACATTAAAAATAAGTCAGTGTTCAGCATCACCTGAACATGTGCTTGCTATGGTTTCTTGTGCACTCTTAATGCTTTCTGGCCATTCTTTATCATTCTCTCCTTCGGAGCTGAATCGGGCCCGCAGGGCTGGCCGTGGGGTGGCACGGGGCAGGGGGATCACGCTCCCCCGGGAGCTGGGGCTGCCTCAGCAGGGCTCTCCTGACCACCCGTGTCCTTCTCCGCTTGCGGCAGGGAGCTGCTGCTCTCAGACCCGCCGCTCCAAGGAAAATCTGCTCAGAGCTTCCACAGCATCCCTGCTAGCCGGGCTGCTCAGGGAGCCAGCCTCAAGAAATGTAAGTTTTGGGCTTTAAACGGCTTAGTGGTGTCGTCTTGCCCAGCTGCCAGGAGAGGGTGCTAACTTCTTGGTCTGTGCTGTATCCACCGGGAACATCAGTGACGGCATTAGGATGCACCTGACTTTAGGGAAAGCTCCGTCTGGTTGGGTTAAAGGCAGCTCGCTCTCTCGCCGTGAGGCTTTGCTGGAAGTCCGGATATAGAGAACGCACAGATTTCCCAGTTCCTCAGAGTTTGTGTTGAGCTCGTGGCTTTTCTCTCGGGATTCAGAGTATGAACTCTTTAGTTACCTCTCTTCAGCAAGACAGCTGTCTTTTCGAAGAGGTGACCTCGGTAATACCCCTTCAAAACGCCTGCAGGTATCGGGTCCTGCTGATTTTGTTTGTAAGAAGGGGCTTCTCAAAGTGGAAGGTATTAACCTAAAGGATGTCAACAGTTAAGAGAGGCACAGGCTTTTCTTTCTTGATGTGGTTCTGGTTTTATTTTTAGCAAACCAGTATGTGCTGGCTGATGAGACTGTAATAGCTGTGGCAGTTACTGAACCGTCAGCGCAGAACTGGTAATAAATAGCCCAGAAAACACCTTCTGCATCATAGTGAAAGGCTTTCTTGCAGTTGATTCAAAGAGGAAGTGGAACTTGAGACTATTTAAGAAAGAATACAGCAGTTACATTCAGCTGAGAACACAGGATCGACGTGTTGCATTTTTAGTTAACACCGAGGCTATGGAATCACAGAATCATTATGGTTGGTAAGGAGCTCCAGGGTCATCAAGTCCAACCTTTCTCCTGGCATCTCTCTAACCACTACACGATATCCTCAAGCACCACATCTATTCGTTCTTTAAACACCTCCAGGGATGGTGACTCCACCACCTCCCTGAGAATGAAGCATAGGTCAGAAACATACCGTAGTGAGAGCAGAGCAAGGTCCTTCTGCTCTTTCAGGAATGTTTGAGCGAGAAGAAGTTAGAGACCTGAGAAACGTGTCTTTTTAAGTTCACATTTTGGTATCTGAGGAGAGCGCAGTCAGACTCCTCACCTGCCCAGCACGCCCATACACACCGAGCACACACAGTGTTTTATTGTCAAAGTGGGAGCTCGCTGAAGAGCACGTACCGTTGATGTTCCATGCAATTTATGTAACAGTGTTACAGAATTATTTAGGCTCTTGGATAGAGGCATTAAAAGTCCTCATTCTGCCATTCCTGCAGATTCATGACTTGTTAAATGAGCGTGGCAGAAGAGACAGCGACACCATTACCTGAAGCATGTGTATGTCCTTCAAACAGGCTCTTTGGCCAGAGAGGTTGAAAGACATAGCTTAACACAAAAAGTCAAAGTTGTGTTGCTGAGTTTGACCTTTAGTTTTGTCTAGTTGGACAGCCCAGCTGTGAGTTGGGAAGCCTTTCAGTAATGGGTGAGGTGTTGTCCAGGGCGGGAAGATGAATTGCAAAGTATTGATTTAAGGTCAAAAAGATACTCTGAAGTGCATTAATGATGGTTCTCTGTGCATTCTGATTTGTGTCGCATAATGCGATGAAGTTGCTTCTCTGAAGAGACGGGATGACATGTGGCTTGAGGGTTTTTGCTCATGAACATATCTAAATTGTTCCCCTTGTTCTACAAAGTTTCTGGGACATGCTTGAATGTGATGATCTTCTTCCTCTTCAGGTGGATACGAGTTTGCAGAATGGTTTTGCCCCTGGTATGAAGCTAGAAGTTGCTGTCAAGTCTGACCAAAACACCTACTGGGTAGCCACCATCATCACTACCTGTGGGCAGCTGCTCCTGCTGCGCTATGATGGTTACGGGGAAGACCGCAAGGCTGACTTCTGGTGTGATATCATGACAGCTGATTTACACCCCATCGGCTGGTGTGAACAGAACAAGAAGATTCTCAAAGTGCCTGAAGGTATTTACTCTGTATGCAGAAGTGAGGAGTACATACAAAAGTATGCTTAATTTCAGAACCGGACGCATTTTTACAGAGGCTTGCGGTTATCTTAATCATCACCCACCAAATGCTACTGCTTTGTCATTTCCTTTAAAGATTTTGTTGTTGTTTGGTTTCTTCTTTTAAGGTGTTACTGGTGAGGGTGTGGCAGATTCTTGGGAATGAGGCAGCATAAGAGTGTGGTAATATCTTGTTGTCTGAATAACTGACAGGAAGAAGCACAGTCAGTTTTCTTCACTTTTCACTTAGGTATCAAGGACAGGATACCTGACCAGGAGGAATTCCTTCAGCGGGCGCTGAAGGGGGCCTGCAGTGCTCCTGCTAACCTGCTGGAGGGGGTAAGTGCTGCAATGTGCTGTGTCTTTGGTTTTGTCTTTGCTTTCCTTTGTCATTAAGGGAACCCCTATTCCATTGTCAGTTCAATTCCTTTTTTAAGTTTAGGGAGCAATGTAGTGTGCTGCTGACCTTAAAGTTCCACTCTCTAGTGTTTCCAGTTTACAGTATTGAATTTTGATAGTATTGTCCTGAGACATAGCTGTCACTGCAGGTTTGGGCTGTTCATTAATCCTATCAAAAGACAGACCTTTTTCAAACTCCCTTAGGTTGCAGTCTTCCTCCTATTCTGCTCCTCCTTCATATAGCTCTAAGGAAATAATCCTTTATTTTTCTGGCTTTCATGTTGTCCTCCTTCTCAGCTGACTCCTTCACTTTTTTTTTTTAACCCCCTTATGGGCATGTTATTGTTTCACTTAGATCTTGGATCTTTGCTTGTGAAGAACCAAATTTTTATCCCCTCCTCTGTATTTATAACAATATTTGCACCTCATATCAGTGTCTGGTTGCAAAGTACAGACCTTTTTTTTTCTTTTTTTTAAAATGCCGCTGATGTCTTTTTTACAACTAATAGTTTTATCCTTGTATATTTCCTGTCTAGTCATCTTTGTATGCTAGATGACTTGGTTTTAGAATGAGATTGTTCGTATTTCCTTCAAAGCTTGAATGTGTAGGTGATAAAGCTTCTGAAAATGATGATGAAGACTTAAAGTGAAATGAGTGACTATCTGCAGGCAGCGCAGAAGCTCTGATGCAAGCACCAGTGATTTTTCCAAACGTTGTCGTTTCTGTTGCCTTGTGTTAGTAAGAGAAATGTATTTCTCTACTTCTGTATTCATGCTCTATTTATGCAAAAAGAAAGTGTATAAAGAAGTGGAAGTATGGGATTTGTTTTGTTCTGTTGCGCAGAATAATTTGTGTTCGTTTGTAGCTTCACAGAGGGAAAAATCCATTGGATCTCATTGCACCAGGCTCCCGACTAGAACTGCAAAACGTCCGGGATTCCCTGGAAGCCTGGATAGTCAAGGTGGTAGAAAATGTTGGTGGAAGACTTAAATTGCGATATGAAGGGCTGGAGGATTCTGACAAATTTGACCAATGGATATTCTACTTGGACCCTTTCCTTCATCAAGTGGGATGGGCAGCTCAACATGGATATAGCCTGCAACCACCTTTAGGTACTTCATATATCTTTTATGTGTTGATCAGAGGCTAGAGAGTACTGCTTTAGTGCTCTAAATCTGCCTTCTGGGTGCATATGGCAGTCACATAATCAGTGTGTGGTCTGACAGACGGCGTACCCCATAAAACATAAGTGGAAACACCAATAAATAGTCCTACAGGACTTTTCACCCACTCATTCAAAGGTTGCTACATGGTTTTGCCTGTCAAAACTTTTCATCTGTGGAAATGGAGGAACTGAAGGAAGGATTGACTTCATTATTTTTGGTAGGCTTGTAATCCTCAGGGTGGGGTGGCAGAGAAAGTCATCTGGTTTTGAAGTACTGCTCAACAGGAGCTTTTTTCAGGTGTGACTCCACATCCACTGGGGTAACTACAACACTGTCTGAAGAGGGTATATGTGGATATGAAAATGTCCTTAAAAATGGGCGCCCAGAAAACGAGTGCATGGAAGTGGAGGCAGAGAGTGAGACAGATGATTGTGTTTTCCAGTCATGTACATGTCAGAGTAGGTCATCAAAGAAGTGGGGCATAAAATGGCTGAAACACAAATGGATTGCTTAAGAGCTGAGCAGTGATGTAACATGTTTCCAGATGAGGGGGAAGCTGAAGATAAAATGTTGAGCATTTACCCTAAAGCCTTTCTGCACAGGCAGACATACGTCTCAGGCTCTGGCACACTCTGTGCTATTAGTTGAGGGAGGTCAGGCTGTTAAGAACAGTTTTTTGTTGTGGGGGTTTTTTTGAATGTTTTTTCCCTTACAGCAAGAAGAAATCATGCTGAGAAAACCAAACCAATTCCTGTTGAAGTGACTGAACGCACTACCTTTTCTACTGCTTGACTGAAATCAGGACTATGAGCAGGGCTATGCCAAATTGCTGACAGAAACTAGATGGGTGGATTCCATAGCACTATTTAATTGAATAATATCTTTTTTTAAAATTAGTTTGCTACTGAATCTGTGTCCTTTTTACGTCTATGTAAGAGCTCTTATACACTCACAGGGAGCCTTTGTGCGTGATGACACTGGTACAAGGAGTTCTCTTCTATCAGAGAGGTGTGTGGTCTGCAATTACAGATGCTGGAAGAGTTACTTATGCAGCTAGGACAGACTTGTGGAACGTTTCTTGAACTTTCTGCTTGCTTAAGCATAAAACAAGCTATCATTGTTTTATTGATCCAGCTGGGGATTTGTTTTCTGATCGTACGTTTCTCCAGAAATTCTCCTTGGTGTTGGTGTGGTCTCTGTTTTCTCAGAAAAACTAGACTGGGCAGCATATGGGTGTTAAACAGTGTTGCTGGGCTTCAGTGCCTTTTTGTGAGACATCCAAATGTCAGAGGAAACAGTAAGGTTTTAAGAAGGAAGGTATTGGCACAGATTCTGAACAGGTATGGATTTAGCAGTTGGAGGAGCCCGAATGAAACTTTTGGCTTTTTTGCGGTGTGTTCTGGAGGAAAAGAAGAAGGGAGATGACTTTGTTGACTGTTTTCCTTTCTTTTTACTCAAGCCATTAGGTCCTTCAAGAGCGAAGCAGATTGGCAAGAGATCCTGAAGAGAGTGAAAGAGGTGGAAGAGGAGTCGTCGGTTCCTACGGATCTCTTTAAGGTCAAGACAGAATATGTGTTGTTTAATGCTGTGGATGGTATAATGAAAATGCTATATTCTTAAGAAATTATTCAAGGAAGTCAGTTGTTATTACTCAAAGTTTTTGCCACGTTTTGTTTTGTTTTAAAGAATATTCCTTTCTCCCTCTAGATATAAGAATAATAAAAATGACTTACAGTATTGCAAAATTCTTGTTAAGTTAGACAACATGCCCGTCGCCAGTATGTGAGCCATTAGTTGTCACACTAGGAAAAATCCCTGGTTCTGACCCTTTATAATGGCATCTAAGGTTGTTCTCCAGCTGGTTTTGCGGATTGCTGTCCTTCTAGAGGAGTGCAGGGTTACTACAGTCTCTTTAGTTGTGTGAGTACATTGAGAAGTTGAGCATGTGTAACATCTAGTCTAACTTGATAGAGGTACAGGTGGCCTGTAAGGTGCCCTGTTACATCCTGCGTGTTAGCAAATGTTACTAATGAGTCTAAATTGAAATACATAAGAATAGAACAATAAAATCATGACACGCTTTGAAAAGTAGGAATGTAAATTTGGTCCTTGAAGTTCTTAGTTCATTTTTCTCAGCTTCGTTTGGACCCATAAGCGGAATAGAAGGGGAGGTGCTGTTGATCTTGAATGCGTTTGGTCATATACAGAGCAGGATATACGTAATTCTGGAGCAGGAGACCTATTTTGCAGATTTTTTGTTAGGCTGAAAATGGAGACTTTAATGCTTCTCTTTTAGTGTAGCTTATGATGAGTGCTAAAGGTTAGGGAAAGAAACCCTACATTTCTCTTGACTTACCAGACCACCCGGTATTGTGAAATCTTGCCTTCTGTGTGGAGACTGTCAGAGGAGGAAGTCTTGGAGACTCAATTCCTAAAACTCATGGAAAACAGTTGGTCTCAGAGGGCATAGTTGGCCTTCTCATTATAGAGAGGTTGCTGGTGCCCTGACGTGTTAGTTTCTTAGAACTGAACTAATGAAAACTCAAGTTATCCTCTTCAGCTGAATTATGTAAGGTACGTCATTTCTTGGTAGAGAAAGGCGGGTAATCACACTGGTGTATCGTTTTTCAGGATAAACCTGTGATTGGAGTGCATTCATTCTCTGAAGGCATGAAGTTAGAAGCTGTGGACCCAATGGCTCCTTTTGTAATCTCTCCTGCTACAGTTCTCAAGGTACCAGCGTTCTTTAACTTGTCCTGCTAAGATTTAATTCTATTGCTACTTCTGTTCTTAAATGCTCAGGAAATTGTCATTAACTGATTATCTTAAAATCTTGAACTAGTATTCTAATTAAGTGTTTTGTATGTCTTCCTTTGGGGACGGGTTGTTGTGAAAAAAGATCTTAACTGCTGATGGTGAGGCCAATAGATTTGAATGGAGGACAAAGTTCCATAGAGATACAAGCTCAAAACATCAAATGGCCAAACCCACATTTTAAAAATTAGATATAATCCCCCATAATCTGAGTATGCAGTTGAAGATAGATTTTGGAGTTTTGTTTTTGCAAAAGCTGTATCATTACTATGTACAAGCTCTGGCGTTTAGGTGGCCTGATTTTCAAACAAGGACCCGCACACGGGTTTAAAAGCTGAGATGAAAACTCCCCAACATAATCAATTTTTAAGCAGCTTCTATCGTCCCATGTTAGTTTGCAGGTGAAAAGTTCTAAAGAGATCTGCTTTGATGAAGTAAGCCAAAATCTTGCTGTACAACATAAAACCAGGACATATTTTAAATTTTAGGGGGTGTATTTTCCAGCAACCGTTGCTTTTTATTTAGGACAGATATTCTTTCAATATAATATCTTAGATTTTGGTGGTCTCTCTCTTTTAAACTCTTAACATACCGTTTCTTTAAGAGAGATGCTCACTTATTACTAAAAGGCATCACCAGTTCCAAGCAAAGCAACGTGGTTCAGTTTTCTTGATATTTTCTTGTCCTGCTCCTAGTTACTGGAGTTACCACTGCACCTAGTGTAGTGGTTTGACTTGTGACAGCCTGTCCTGGGACACAGTTCAGCCTTGTTGAAATAAGCAGTTTTTTATTACAGAATGGTAATAAGACAACAAACTCTAACTTCTCTGCATTCTTCATAAGAAAATTTCTATAGCACTTGATCACCTTATTTTTGAAGTGCTCTTATGTTACTTTTTATTATTATTTATTTTTGTTAAGTTTCCAGGTAATGCAGAGGAGTCTGCTGGCTTATGAATCCCATAGACTCTCTTTTAATTATTTTAAAAAAATATTTCAAGGCAAAGGATTTCCGTCGTGCAGTGTTGCTGTCGAGTAAGGTTATCAAAATGGGGAAGAGGGAGCAGTAGATTAGAATCTGCTACTTACAAGACCACCTGGTTCTCTTTTGGCTAACTACAGGTGTACAATGACAAATATTTCATGATAGAAATTGATGACTTGAGACCAGACCATACATCCAGCCAGTCTTACATTTGTCATGTCAACAGCGCTGGTATTTTCCCTGTGCAGTGGAGTCTGAAGAATGGCTTGCATCTCAGTCCCCCACCAGGTATGTTCGTGCAAGCTTGTCATGCTCGCGCCTCTTTGAAGGAAGTAGGTGGCTGATCCCTAGACCGCTATCTTTAGGACAACACTTCTGCAAAAAAATTGCGTGTAGTAGCACAAGCAAAGAACAAGAAAGATCAAATTCTGAGAAACAGGAGCTTTGAGTTAATGAAACTGAAGTTCCCTGGGTGTGTGCCTGGGTTTGAGAAGGTGGCGGTGGCTGGGGATGCTGGTCTTGCATAAAAACCTGAACACTTCGACAAATGGAGTATGTATTCCAGGGCTGAAGGCAACGTTGATCTCAGCATTAATTAACGTGATATCAGAAGCCTGTGATTTTTGCATCAGATTTTTGCTTCTGGTCAGAATGGAGCATTGTTATCCAACGTTTTATAATATTTTTAGGCTATCTTATCAGTTAGAAGCTAATGAAGTGGCTTTTTTCCAGTAACCTACCAGGCAAGGTAGCAGATTGCTGAAATGTTGCTTCAGGACATAAGGGAATAGGGGAGTGATCCTCAGCTACTGAAATATTTATTCATTTTCTCAAAACGGAAATGTCAGTGGTATTGTAAAACCAGGGACTCGGTGCTCTTTTTCACCACCACAGAATTCAAAATGTTTTGGTTAAGCTGCTCCTGACATCAGAGGAGCAAAGGCCTATTGTCTCTTGCCTTTCTTTGGGTGAGGTGCAAAAAGTAGCTTAGCTTCGTGCAGCATTACCTAGAATTTTGCATGTGAAAGATGAAATCTCACTTTCTAGGCATGTAACTGGAGCTGACGAAGATTTTAAGTTTCTCTTCTCATAGTCCTTCTGGAAATGGTGGGCGTTCTGAGTTGCATGAGGTCTCAAGAGCCCTACTGACACTGATGAAACGAGAAAAATAAATAGGTCCTCCTGTGGTTAGGCCCTCTCTGAGGGTAGCTGAACTTCATGGTTTTTAGATTGTCATGTTAATACTATATTCTTAAGACTAGGTTTAAAATTTTGTTTGATTTCTGAAACCCTTGTCACAAGTGTCCCTTGTAAGGGGAGCACTTCTAAGGTGCTACTGCAATAACTGCTGCAGTTGTCTCCTTGGTAATATGCTGCCGGCCTCAAACTGTCGTGGCAGGACACTTCTGCACCCAGTTCCCTTCAGTTACTTGCTTTTCATTAGATCACAAGGAAGCAAAGTATTTCCTCCAAGAAGAATTTAATTTGTCTTTTTCTTGGAAAGATGCTGTGTCTCCTGATAGAGACACCATGTTAAGACTTTTCCCTTCAAAGATGCGTGCACATTTACAGCTGTTAACAAACCCGATGAACCTCTAAGGACGTCTCTTTCATCACTTAGCATTTAACATGGTTTTGAGACAATATGTTGGTATTGTGCGCATTTTGAGTGCTCTGTTTTTTTTAAATAAAAAGTTTGAAAGCTGACATGACATCGGGTAAGTAACCTTGCAGAAACTTTTCCTGAATTTCAGCTGTACCCTGCGTGAAGGGTGCAAACGCTTCCCCGTGTTTCGATTGCTGCCCTCGCCCGCTTAGCCGGTGTACTTGGTTCACACTTCAGATTGCTCTCTGTGAAGTCACTTGATTTGATGCCATTTCAAGTCAAAAGTGGGAATCAAGGTGAGGCAGTGCCCGAAGGCCCTCTGCAATGGAAATATAGAAGATATCTCAAATACACGAGAACTCTGCTGTGGGCTGATCTCAGATGGCTCAGTGAAGCCCTAATCACTTGACAAACTTGAGTGACCCAAACAGATTTCAGTGATCTGTACTTCCTGTCAGTTTGAAATGAGTCTCATGGTATTAAACTAACCCTTTTGCTTTTTTTTCACCTAGGTTATCCTGGGCAGGACTTTGATTGGGCAGACTACCTCAAACAATGTGGTGCTGAGGCAGCTCCACAGAGCTGTTTCCCTTTGGTAAGGTTCTCTTGCAGAAAAATCTCTTCTGTTGAGTGTCACTCTTGATTCCAGGGGAAAGAACCTTTTGAATGTTTTTGACTCAAATGACCTTTTCAAGTAGAATAGAAGAGGAGGGACCTATAATGATCATCTTGTCAAACTGCCTGACCTCTTCAGGACTGACCAAAAGCTAAGGCATGTTACTAAGGATACTGTCCAAATGCCTCTTAAACACTGACAGTCTCAGGGCATCGAACACTTCTCTAGAAAGCCTGTTCCATTGTTAGACCATCCTCTCAGTAAAGAAAAGCTTCCTAATGTTCAGTCTAAACCTCCACATGTCCTATCAGTGGATCCCAGGGAGGAGAGATCAGCACTTCCCTCTCCACTTGCACTCCTCAGGAGCTGTAGGGAGCAATGAAGTCACCCCTCAGCCTCCTTTTCTCCAAACTAGACAGACCCAGAGTCTTCAGCTGCTCCTCACAGGACATTCCTTCCAGCCCCTTCACTGCCCTTCTCTGGATCCATCTGGGTACTTTTAACACCTTACCTGTCATAAGCAAGGAAACAGGAGAGTTAAGAGAGTACAAATGTATGTGAACTGAAGTAGGTGCAGTTTCCTAGGTAAAGGAAGTAGTGGACCAAGTGCTTCAGTTGTGATAAAGCAGATTGGAAATAAATGATTGTTTTGTGAAGTGGAGATGTGTAAGAGTCCGTGGAATAGTCATAAAACAGCATCAATCCTTGGAACTCCTGTAATAGTGGAAACAGGGCCTTTTAATAGACCTTATTTTCACTTACTTAGTGTACTCTTTCAATCTGCCTGCCTTTCAGCTTGAAAAATTAATTCCATTGTATTAATCAATACCAAGTCGTCTGAAATTAGTACCAGATAATCTTTTTACATTAATCAGTGTCTGAAGTACTTGCTAGATTTTGGGCTTCTGTTGATTCAGTGGCAGTATTGCTGTCTCCCAAAGCACAAAACCTTGTGAAGCAGAAAGGGGTACTATTAACACCTGCCTTCCAATTCCATTTACAATACTTCAGCTTTTGCAGTGCTTAGAGGAAGAAATTAAAATGAATAATTACTCCTTTTTGAAGAGGGTGTTGCTGGCTATGAATTCTTCTTGCCCTTGTTCTGTCTTGTAAGCTGTGGCATCTTAGAACAGGTCATGGAATTTATTATCCCTCTTCTGAGAAGAGTTGATCACTGTAGGCTAGTTCCAGAATTTGTAATGTATTGATCCTGTAATTATGTTGCAGAGTGGCTCTGGGAGGAAGAGTCCTCTGTCTGGCCTTTACTTCTTATCTTTAATTCAGGATCTTCAGAGCTGGATAAATATCAGTTCCTGTATTTTAGAATTGTTTTTTAATTAATGTGGACTACATTGGTGAATAAAGTGAAATCCTACCTATCAAAAAAAATGTAAAATTACAAGAAAGCTTCCTCTTCCGTCTGCCAGAACTCATCTGAATGAGGCACGAATGTTATTTGCATATATAAAGTGAATTTACAAGCTAAGATAATAGAATGGAGAGCCCGGTCAGACTATCTGTCAGACGTACCACTTTGGTAGCAAGGAGCAGAGAGTTCCTGGCTGCTCAGAATGCACTCAGTCCTTTCAGTGAATCTCAGCATCCTTATTTTTGAGTACAAACATATTGTCTTTTAGGTCTGTCTGCAGAGCCTTTTTAAACTTAAATTCTTTGTAGTCTGTAATATATCTTAGTTGTATTCAATGTGCTTATTACCTGAAATCTCTGGCTGCATGAGTATCTTTGTATGTTACTCAAACACTGAGGCTTTTATACGTTGCTCCCGTTTGTGGCTGTTGGTATCATGTACTGGATATACAGATGATCTTTTACTGAAGTGTCTGTCTTTTTCCTAGTTAACTTCTGATCATGGATTTAAAGAGAATATGAAACTTGAGGCTGTGAACCCAGTTGATCCAGAAGAAGTTTGCGTTGCTACAGTCACCAAGGTGAAAGATTCCTACCTCTGGCTTCAGCTGGAGGGTAAGCCTGACGTGGGACAGAAGAGGAGCACTTGCATTGATTCTTTTGTAGTACCATCATCAAACCTGAAGAGTATCTGGAACAAACTCAAGGCATGCGGAGTATGGGCAGCAAGTCACCATTTCCTCAATGAAAACAGGAGAAAAAACCATTTGTATTGTCTGTTTCCCAGTTAGCCTTGAATGGCAGTGCTTATTTAATCCAGTCCCAAATGGCGTTTGTGCATTGCAGTGTGTCCGTGCTAGGCTGGTGCACCGGGTGAAGTGCTGATCCGTGTCTTTTAGGCAGCAAGGGCCTTGTAACGTTTTTACAAATGAGCCGCTTGCATTCTGAGCAAGCTTTGACCAGACCTAAGAAGAAAACTTTCAGAGAGGTTCTTCATTAAGACAGAACAGGCCTATGTCAGCCATTCTCCATTATAATCCCATTTCTTGATTGGAAGTACATCAGCATGCACTTACTGTGCACTGTGCATCTCTACTAAACTGTGGATGGAAATTCCCATCTCCAGCCTTTAGGAGGAAGCAAATGAGGTCAGGAGGGAACCTCGTCACTAAAAGGGAATGAATAAACAATTGATGTGTTCTAGATACACCATAAGTAAAAGCAGCTTCACTGGCAAACATACAGCACGCATTAACCCAATGAGGTTTTTTATTTTTATGAGTTGTTTCAATTTTTGCTTCTTTAAACTGAACAGGCTCCAAGAAGCCCGTCCCTGACTGTATAGTGAGCGTGGAATCAATGAATATATTTCCAGTGGGTTGGTGTGAGACGAATGGATATCAGCTCAAGCCTCCTCGCAAAGCAATAGGTATCAGTTCTGTTCTACTTGCAGCGGTAGCTGGGTTGGCAAGACCTTCAAGAGCAGGCTGCAGCAGAATTCCTGCTGGCATCACTGAATTAGGAAGCAGTCACCATGTACAGAGAATCTGTGCCTTGTGCAACTGTTCCGCTGGCTGTTAGGTCCAGTTGGAATCCATACAACAACTCCAAAACCGGCAGCATTGGCTTGAGACCCTGGCATGCTGTACGGGCATGTGGAAACAATTCATCAGTCCCAAGAATGAAATCCTGTCTGTGTGTATACACACACCTGTGCTATGCCTATACTTCTATCTGAGCTGTTCTTGCCTGGTGTCTGCCCCTGAAACTTGATTTTATACTTGTGCAAGTGAAATGAATGCCATAACAAAAACGCTGTTGAGTGTGTATACATTTTGGAGTTGAATTAAGGAGGGGTAGCTTTCAAAACGGGCCAGGGGATAATGATCCCTTAACGACAACATTTTGAAAGTAAATCCTACCCTACTTAACTGCTCCAGTAAGTTGTATAAGATAATGTCTTTTCTCAACTGGTCCATGAACTCTGTTTATTAAAGTTTAATGGGAGCTGGAGAAACCGAAGAACTTCCTGAATGTTTAGTAAGTAAGATAGTAGAGTAAAATTGTAAGATTGGAATAAGCTTTCATTTACTGCAAGTCAAAGGCAGAGAAACTTGCCTTACACATCTGCACTGCCAAGGACAGAGAGGGAGGGAGGGAACCTAATCGAAGAAAAGATGCTTTTTAAAAAAAAAACAAATCCAGAAATTTGTTGAGGACAAAGCCTGAAATTGCTGGTGGGGCACATGTGGCATTGCCTTGTCTGGTAGTACAAGTGCGCCCATCGCCTAGTTCTTAGTTGCAACAAGGGTTTTCCTCCATAGCAACTGGCTTAAGTCAGTTATGTTTCTAACCAGCTCATTTAATTCCATTTTGAAGTTAATCAGTGTGGAAGTTCCTGTGCCAGTAAAGTGGTAAGTTAGGCCTGTGCACCCAACCTTTGGGTAGCGTATAATTCCTTTTGGGCTGGTATTCCAGGTAGTTTAGGGGCTATGATGCAAGCAAAGGTGCCCAAAAGATGGGGTTTCCTAGAAGCCTGGGGATGTGCGTGCCTGATGGAATGAGTCTTGAGTGAGAGCTGAAGTGAACCTTTTGAGTCACTCCAGATTACATGGGCCAGCGTGCCTCTAGTGCAGATGGGTCAGCTGTCTCATGTTGGAGTGCCTTTGAATATCGATTCTTTTTGGTGTATGACTTAAAGTAGACGAGTCTACTGTGTATGTTGTACAAGACATTTCATTTCTTTGCATCCCCTAATTTGCTGTTTATATTTTTCTTCTTCCTTTCAGTAAACAAGCAGAAAAAAATTGCAGTAGTTCAGCCAGAGAAGCAGTAAGTAACAGGGGTTTTTGCTTTTATTTTTTGTTGGGTTTTTTGTTTGTTTGTTTTCTTTTCTAATTGGTAGATATTGTCTTAGGGGAGATGTATCTTTACAGAAGTTCTGTACCAAGGGTGAGAGATTCCACGATCCATTTATCATCATGCTGGTAGTTCCTGTTGATGTTGAAAGGCTGGTGTAACTCAGCTGAGTTACAAAATAGGTCGAGTCATTGAACTTCTGGGGCTGAAGGTGTTGATCTTTCATGTTTAAGAGTGCAGTAGCTGTGAGTATTGGAGTGCATTTAAGAAAAACTAGCCTGATCTTAAGACTGTGCTTCTAAGCTTGTGCTTGAGTAGTGATGACTAATAGGGAAAATTACTGGATTCCCTTTCAGCTGTAGGCCTTTCTCAGATAATACCATTTCTGTCATTTAAACATGCTTAGGAAATGTGACCGCCTTAACATGTGACTGTGATTTTGTGCAGCTGACCAGAAAATTTGGCTTTACTGTAAGTGCTGTCATTTAGTAGATGAACTTCTAGTAGTTCCTTCCCAGGTTAAAATTGGCCCAGACTAGCCAAAAAAGGAGAGTTCTATTGATATCTACAATTTGTCTATAAACTCTGTGTCATGCATTTGAAACTCCTTTGTGTGAGCCTGCTCAAAACTGCTCAGTAGAATGTCTGACAGTTGGTTTTATTGACTCTTCCAGCTTTACAAACACCAGATCTGTCAGTAGCCCTGCCAATGTTTTCATTGCTCCTAAAATAGTGAGCAGACTGTTCTTCCATGTTTTGTAATTGAGATTCTTAGCAGAGTACTTGAGTCATTTTGGTTGTACTTGGTTTAAAATCCATCTTTTCATAATGCAGCAACAGCCTTGTGCCATGAAGTCTCAAATGAAGTTAAAAGGAGGCAGAAAACAAACTATCGTCGGTAGCTTTGTGTGGTGTATTTACCATGTACTCGAAGCAAGGAGAGACTGCTGCTGGCTGTAGCAGTACAGTAGTCCGTTCCAAAATCAATTTTATAGTCTTTGCATGTTATTGTTGTGAAACATGGGAGGTATAAAAAGCACATTAGTAAGTCAGGACCTGGAGAAAAAAAAAAATTAGTGGATTTTAGTAACTGAGAGGTGACTGTCCTTACCGTCCATCCCTCTTCCCAACCACCTTCTTTTCATTTCAGGATTTTGTCTTCGAGGACAGTTCATGATGGACTAAAGAACCAGGAACTGAACTCTTCTGACTCAGGTAGGGCCCGCTAACAAAGACAAAGTCCTGTAGCAGTTCAGCTGTCTCGTTGTTCAGCTGCTCAACGCTCCTCTGTTGGGAGAGGGAGGGGAGAAAAGGGTTTGAAGATTTTCATCCCTTGATGATTTGTTGAACTTCAAAAAAAGAACGAAACAAACAAAACCATACAATTACTTGTGTCCTGCAGTTGGTATGTGCATTAAACCTGGAAATTAAATATTTACACCAGAACATACCCCACTCAGCAGAGGATACGTGGAGCCAAATGTGTGTTGTGACCTATGCAGCTGATTTTTTTATTGTCACCTGTTATGTTTAATAATATTGGGAGAAACTTAACAGGCGTGCTGCATCTGTGCTCTTGAGTTGTTAGATTCTAGCTTGGGGAAGCAGGTTTGTCTGTTTTTTATGGTAACTTCATCATCATCATAAACAAAAGCAATTCAAACAGTAAACTGCTTTGTGTGCCAGATGGCAAAATGGAATAATTTTCTAAACTGTTGCAAGAATGAATCTGATGAATAAGTACATCTGCTGGTGAAACAGTCATACAGATCTATCTGTTTGGCAACAAAATGCCTCTTCCGCTATTTTCTGTACAGTCAAATGCACATCTGAGGCTGCACCAAATGGAAGCCTTATAGAAATGATTTGTGCTTGCTTAGCATTTTAATGGCTTTTAATAGAGTCATAATGTAAATTTGACTTATTTATCTGCCAGTTATCAACTACTGAATTTAAGATCTTTAAGTGATAGCGTTGCTCAATCAAGAAAAACTACAACACTGCTAGGATAAAACTATTTTGTATCTATACATAAGTATCTTGCAATACATATTATACACAACTTTAATTTTGAGCAGCATTGAACCGTTTAATAGGTTTAGAAAAC
>JAVSBS010019823.1:38050-51871 GCA_033124195.1 Coracias cyanogaster
AAAAGCTGAGATGTTATAGCCATTTTGTGAATTAAAATACTGTAGCTATTATCGAAAATTGGCAGCAAAAAATTCCTTTACGGTTTGCACTGTTGATGTTAGAACAGAGGAAATACGGGTATTCTTGGTAGAAATGGCAAACTCTTTTTGGTAATTAGAAAATTAAAAGAATTCTGTGTTTGATGAGTTGGATGTGATTTGCAAAGATCAGGTGAATTTGTGGTTTTGCTTCCTTAGGTAACTGAGGGAGGGGAAAGGGGAGAAAGAGGCCGTTCCCTAATGCCAAAGAGCCTCTTCTCTGGCAGCTGTTTCACAGCAAATTTACAGATACTTTAATGTTTTTCCTGAAATCTCCAAGAAGTTGGTGGGGTGGTTATTATCTGACCTGAGGGGCTGAAAGTTTCCTAAGGCGTTAACTCTGTATGCACATTTGAGCTCTCATGAAATAAATGATCACTTGAAATGCAGACACTGTCTGGGTATCTCTGGAATTTTACCTTCCCTTCTATGTGTCCATATCAACACTTTCTGGCAGATAGCTGTAAAACAAGAATCCAATGGCCAAGAGTCAAGCTGGTTATTGGAAAAGTTCCATTTTTGCATACAGAAAAGTACCCCACCCTTTCTGCAAGTTTCTGGGCTCTGATGTAAGCATTCCAAAAGAGCGAGTGTGAAATCTTGTGGCCCCTTCATTTAGTCTTGAAGGTTTAACCTGCTTCGCTGCCTGAAAACATAAAGTGCGTGCAAATCCTGCTGGGGTACCGTGGCTGAGTGTTGATAAAAGTTCAAGCAGTACGCTTCGTTGTGTTCATTTCAATTATGTCTTGCTCAGTGTATGGATCCTAGAGTGAGTTTGATACTTGCATTATGTTTAATACTCTCTTAAACTGTGAACTTCTGGACTGCTGCATTATTAGGAATGAAGCTGCGAGTTTGTTCTGTCGCTGCACCGAGTTTGGGAATAATTTGGAATAAGCACATCCTGAACATAAGAAATACAATTTGAAAGTACCGTTTGTACTGTTGCACACTGACCTCAGATTATTCACAACTTTTGAGTTATTTTACAGCTCCAGAGAAATGCTCATTGTATTGTCGTAAAGCACAGTTCATTAAAGCGAAACAGAGGAGAGCTTAAGATTCTACAGGATGATTTTGTAGCAAGTAGTGTGTTGGCAGGCAGCAAAATCCTGCAGCATTTTTTGGCACATCTTCACATGTCAAACAACCTCTAAGATAATCACGTAGACTTACCCAAGGTTATGCAACTTTTGTAGTATTCAGCCCCGGGGTTTAATTTAGTCATGTGTAATTCAAGGGCAATGACTTGGAAATTGCTAGATACACTCGTGACTCTGCAGACAAATTCTGAAGGTTTGGCAAGGGCCAAAGGGTCGACTACTCTCGGGTTTCATTTTGGCAGTATTGGGAGGTATCTCTAATCCAGTGGTGAATGAGTACTTTGATGCTAGATAATTTGGATGAATAGAAGTGATTTCCTGTTCTACCCTGGCACTTCAAAACAGATTTATTGAACAAATAACTTAAACATCTTTTTTGCTCTTCCCTCCCTCACTGTAGGTTCTCACTTTATTGATCAATGCAGCTTACAAACCTAGCCGTGTGCTGCGAGAACTGCAGTTGGATGAAGAGGCTGCATGGCACGGGCATGGAGAGACCCTAAAAGCCAAGTAAAGTCTTGTCCTGTTCCCCGCTTGGTTGAGCCAAATAGCAATGTTCTCTGCAGTCTATGCTTTAACTTCTCACATTTCAGAGGAATAAAAATGGCTTATAGCATATCGAGATGCTGACAGCCATTAAACTTCCATAGCGTTATAAATTTATTTATGACTGTCTGGTGAAGTGCAGCTGATTTTAATAGTCCTTAGTATGCCAGGTGTGCTCTGCTGCTGGCATGTAAGTAGCTGGTGGTCAGATCAGAATGGGGAGGTACTGGCACAGTGGCGCATATACACTGGCAGATCTGCAGGTGAGGTTTAAGATCATTTAATTTACCTGAAGATAATTGTCACTATTTTAAAGCAAAAATACATACTGCTTAGGAAGCTTCTCAGACTTCCATGGCATTTCCACACAAATTTCTGAGTGGAAGAGGATTCCTGTGAAATGGTGACAGCAGTGCTCTGAAGTGGCGTGTCACGGAAGTCTTTCTACAACAGCCTGCCCTAAAGCACTCTGGTTTTCCTGCCAAGCTTTTTGGGTTGGAGCTTCTCTGCGAAACGTTGTGGCTAGGAAAAAAACAGGGATCATATTTGCATATATTTGATAAATCCAGATATTCTTTTATAGTCTGGTGATGCTCTTGTAACTAGGTCACTGTATTTGCATACGAGAGATTAGATTTTCCCAATGTGCCATAGCACACTTTCCTACATAGTTTCGAACGTCAGTAATTCTTCTGTAGGATCAGTTTCATGTGGAAAAAGTCACCTTTCCACGTATTGAAGGATTGCTCTGGATTTGGACCTTAGGAAGATGTAGCTGAAGAACAGCGAAAAATAGCATTTTGTTTGGTTTCACTGAAGTTGCTGCGTGCTTCCTTTTGTCACAACAGTGACACCAGGGGTAACTGGACTACGATGACATAGCTCTTTTGTTTCAATGCATTGGCTAGATACTTGCAGGCCTGAGACATCCCGAATAGCTCTCAGCATGTGCCAGTAGCTGTGCTGGGAGAACAAAGCGGAAATGATGAATGACTCTGGCAGATATTTCACAGCGCGGCTCTGTCAGTGTCACGGCAAGGCTGCTGAACAAGAAGAAATCTTTTTTTTTAATTTAAATCAAACAGGAGCAATATGTGGCGTCATGGCAAGTGGCTGTCCTGACGAATTGTTCAGCAGTTAGATGAAAGCGGATTGGAAATGCGACAGAGTTCATTTGTTTGCCATCATATGTGCAGAGAATGGCTCACGAAAAGCTGTTACCTTTATCAGCTGAATTGCTGCGCTCCATCTTGGTTTTAGGGACCAGCTGTCTGCATCACAGTGGACACTTCTGCAGTCCCGTAAAAACAAAGAACAAACCATCTGTGAACAAAGAAAACAGAACATCTGACCTCTGGGATAGTCCTTGCAGACGGTGTTTTATAGTCTCTGGCAGGGCAGTGTTGCTGTGTTTGGTACTGCAGGCATCTCTCTGGTGCTGGTTTTCTTTTCCTTGCTCGAGAATCTCTCATAAGAGACAGAGGTACCTGTCTCCCAGACTTGTGAGTCCCTAAAGTTCCTCATTGCTCAGATTTTCCCTCAGTTTGATGTCAAAGCAATGTTGCTGTACACCTCTCAGTGAAGTGCTTTTATCCTGGTGATTAGGGGATTCCTGAAATATCATGATCTATTATATTTCATTATTATTATTTATTCAGTGATAATAATAATATGTTTTCAATGCTAGGTACAAAGGGAAGAGCTACCGTGCAACTGTGGAAGTTGTGAGGACAGCAGATCGAGTGGCAGATTTCTGTAGGAAAACGTGCATCAAGTTGGAATGTTGTCCAAACCTCTTTGGCCCTCAGATGGTGCTCGATAAGTGTTCAGAGAACTGCTCTGTCCTGACAAAGACTAAATACAGTGAGTAGGTCGCTGATCTCAAACCGAGGTGGGGCTTGGGGTGCAGCATTTTGGTGTCTTCTGGCTTTGGCTCCAGAAGGAATCCAAAATACATAGTTTTGCTTACTCAAGGAACAGCTCAAGCACTACATACACAGGCCTACAAAACAGGGGGAAAAAAAAATTAATTCTTGATTAAGTGGTAGAACCATGGCTTCTTTTTGTGCGCCTGAAGCTCTGTCATCTTAAGACAACTTTTGGGACAAGAACTGACTCTAATATTGTAATTTAAGTGGCGTTGGAATTGCTTTTACCGATTTGTTGTGGAACAAAATTAAAACACCTTCACCCTCTCTTCTTAGCTCTTAGGTTTTTAGGGGTTTCTAAACTAACTTTAACCATCTGACACTTGAGAACAAAGTGCATTGAGACCATGTTTAAAAACTACAGAAAATCACAAAAAGCACCATTGAATTGGACCAAGCGTGTGGTTGATGATTTTTATATAAAATCTGATCATTTGGGGCTTCTCAGAGATAGAGGAAGTAAATCTTTTCAGAGCAAATAAAATGGATTAGGAACACTTCCTTAAACCAAATTGAAGAAGAAAATACAGACCTACTGATTTTTTAAGTTTTACAGATTGGGATTGAGAAATGTCCTTGTACTAATCTTCCAGTCCTGATGATGGACAGACAGAACTAGTGACATTGAAGGTGCGTTTCATCATGGTGTTCCTTTCTTCTGCCCCGGTAGCACACTATTATGGGAAGCGGAAAAACAAGCGGATAGGTAGGCCTCCGGGTGGCCACAGTAACCTGGAAGTAGCCATGAAGAAACCAAATAAAAGACGGAAGAGACGAAAACATTTTTTTGTTCATAAGAAAAAACGTTCTTCTACTTCAGTGGATAACACTCCGGCTGGATCTCCCCAGGTATGAGACTGCCAACAGCTTTAACTGATGTGGTGTGTGATCTTTGACCAGCTTCATTTGAAACAACAGTTAGTTTCTTGTAACCTCAGGTTACACGAGGTTACAGCTGACAAATGGGTGGCAATTGTAGCTTTTGTCCCTAGCTTCTTTTTTTTTTTTAATTTCATCTTTTTTTTTCTTTTTTTCTTTTTTTTTCTGCCTCTTCAGGGCAGTGGGGCAGAAGAAGAGGATGACCAGGATGAGGCAGATGAAGAATCTCTAACTGAGGATAGTACCTCGGAGCACCAAGACGAATTGCTTGAGGAATCAGAGGTATCAGAGAAGAAATCACTGTCATCCTCTCCTACACAGAGTGAGCTGTCTCATTCCCTGGCTCAGGACCGAGACAAGCGGAAGAGGAAGCTCAGGACCTTTTCCTTTTCTGATGATGAAAATAAACCTCCTTCACCAAAGGTAATTTCCAATGTAGATTTCCGTACTAGCTTGCCTACTGTTGGGCAAGCACAAGTTATCGTGGGAGCATTAACCATCACATATGTGTTCTCATAAAATACTCTGTTACTCCATAAAGAGCATTGTGAAGACGCTACAGATAATTAAAAATCATGATTTTTATTACATTCGCATTACAGGACTGTAATAAAGACTAAACAAAAAGCTGCAGACAGAATGGTGAGCTTTCCATTTCCCAGCTGTCAGCACCCCTCTTGGTTCAACCGGAGCAGTGATGTGGTCTCGACCAAATCCTGGTTCTAGGTCCCTGCTGACGAGCTCTAACGATGTTACAGCCTCCACCCTTAGCACGGTGCTGTTCTGCACATCTCTGCTGACCAGGAAGCCTTGGCAGTTTGAGCTCTCGTTAGAGCTTTATTTGGCAGCTTGAGTGTTTGAGTGTGGGGCAGTAGAGTGGAGTGTTGGTCCGTTGCATATGTAATATTTTGGGATTATTTTTTTTGTTCTGGGTGGCTTGTCTAGGACATAAAGATGGAAGTTGCTGAAAAGCTGCAGCTGGACAGTAACCCTCTGGACTGGAGCGTGGCTGACGTTGTACGATTCCTCAAATCCACTGACTGTGCACCGCTGGCAAGAATTTTCCTTGATCAGGTATCATTTTCTGTCTGTTCAAATGTTTAATCTGTCACTTAGTTTCTTACCCTCTAATGAATCACAAAATGAAGCTAGTTTAAATTTTGTAATAGGGTTTTGAAGAAACAAACACTTGCACAAACTTCTGCAATTCGGGAGAGGAGAGTTAAGGGAATGATCAGAATTTTTCAGGGTTCTCTTGAATTCTTAGTGGAGGATGTTTTGGTCTGTGGGGCATCCAAATCCCCAAACTATAGAGGATGTCTGCAACCAAGCACCATGAAGGCAGGAGCCTGTTTTCTAGGAGGTAGAGTTTTGGCACTTGTGTTGACTTTTCCAAATGATAAATATTTTCTTTTTTGCAGACTAACTGTTGTACAGCTGCACAAGTGAACATAAAAACATTGTCTATCAAAACTGTAGTACTGAACTAATGACAAGTATGGTTTGTGATAGATGTTCCAGAAGATGTACTTTTCCTTGTAGAACCTCTGTTTCTGTAGAAGGATGCAGAGGTTAGGTAAAATGATTTTCTGCATGAAATTTCCTTGGTTTCTATTGTTAGGCTGATTTTTTACAATAGCATCTCATGAGATTCACTTACCCAGTGAATTTGAGCTGACATTTTAAGAAAGGAGTTAATTTGTTACGAGAAAGAGAGATTTTTAATCTGCCTGGACTAACATGAAGGAACCATCTAATTCACAAATGGTCATGAATCTGAAATTACAGCACGCCAAAGGTGAAGGAGCGGGGAAAATGAAAACACAAAAGTCACAGTGGAGTTTTTGTCTTTTGACAGGAAATTGATGGCCAGGCACTACTGCTGCTGACCCTGCCCACCGTTCAGGAGTGCATGGACTTGAAGCTCGGGCCAGCTATTAAACTTTGCCATCACATTGAGAGGGTCAAGCTTGCCTTTTACCAGCAGTTTGCTAACTGAGGAGCAGCCAAGTTGAAGTGGACCTTTGAAGCACAACTACAAAAAACATGCTCCTTTGTCTCTAGCAAGGAAAGCCAAATGAAATTAAACTGAAGCCCTGGTGACCTAAGAGCATCTGTCAGCCTCAGTTTTTCACTTTGACAAGAGGACGACAACATCTGGAGCAAAATGCCAATGCAAACACAGGAGCTACTCCGCCAGCTGCCAGCTTGGGAACACAATAGTCTCTTGCTCTATGGTTCCCTTTTTTTAATGTATTTTTTAATGATTACAGAAAAGTCTCCTCTGGTGGGAAGTGACATTTCAGTAGTTCTGTTGGCACGGAACTTTAAAAGGAGAAACGGATCCTGTTTACGTTAGTATGTAGGCTGCCAGAAATAACCTTTCTCTGTTCCTGACGATTCACAGAATCCCCTTCCCTCCCTGTGGACGAACACTTGCTCTACCACAGCACTGGCTTTGGAATGTGCTCTTTGCACATTCGTGCGTTAATGTTGAGTTTTTTAAATGAATTTGTTCATTGTTAGGACAACAATGTGGCCACAGGGTTCTGAATGTACAGTATAGCGAGAGTGTGGTTCCTTTTGGGGTTTGTTTGTAATTTTTTGTTTGTTTTGTTTCGTTGTTGTTGGGTTTTTGTTTTTACTACCTCTGTAGCCTGAACAGTAGGAGTGATGAACTAAAAAGGGAGGGAACTACTTCTTCTGGACAGATCATCTGGGGCTGCACAGCAGCCTCTTTTCTGTAGGCAGGACTACAAACCAGTATCTGCGTACAGAGCTTCTGTTCCAAAGCTTTAGCTGAAACCTGTGTAGGCTTAACCTGGCTGTTACCTTTTCTCAGATACCAGAAAACTTAATCATTTTGCACTTCTCTTACGGACAGGCTATAGGAAAAAAGGAAGGAAAGAGAAAGTGCCTCTGCATTTTCTGTATTTTGGTTATCAGGTAATTTATTATTTTTTTTTAACTCTGTGAAGGTATTTCCTTTTTCATATAGCAAACAATTGGGCCATGGACACGGAGCCTGTCAGCAGACTTTTGCTTTGCTACCTGAGCATCTTTCTAGAGAATACACTAAGGAAACCGCCATCGATAGAGGACTGCAACTTAGCTCTGCCAGTGTTTGTGTAGTGGAAACTATCTTATGAGCATGACTTTGTATATTTAACTATTTACAGCTGCTCAGGATCTGACTTGATGAAAATGTGGGGGTTTAGGAAAGGGTCTGCGTGCATTTTTTTAGAGAAAAGGAAAAGGACCAGAGGGACATCTAGTTCCATCAGTAGACCCACAGGAGGATGAACTGCTGATTTTAATTTTCCAGGGAAATAAAACCCAGTTGGCCGCTTGCTGCAGACTTGTGCTTTACACTTTAGGTAACGGGGCTTACGTTCCTTTCCATTAAAGATGTGGGGAAACTTGCATCAGGCTCGAGGTCTGCATCAGATAACTGTGAGGTGTCAGATGGCTTGCATTCATTCAGTCTGCCTGTCCGCAGAGTGTTTGGAGGAGCACAGGCAGGAGCTGGGTACAGCCCTGGTCCTTTCTCTCCCGTTCAAATACATTTTTGCAGAAAGCCCCTGGCCTACTAACAACATTTGAGGTAGGAAGGTGTTCACTGCAGGAATTTGTTTAGGAAATAGGAATTTGCTGCTTTCTGATAAAAACTGGTTGCTCTGGTCAAGTGGGTTGATCGAAGCATCTCTGAGGCTTAATGTGATCCGTTATCCTGATGCTGTGAGCTGTAGGATTTGGCAAGGAGGTAGTTTGTAAACGAAGAGCTGAGTTTGCACCATCTGTGTCTGTATCTGCCCCACAGGTGTTGAGAGGGAGCTACCGCCAATGAAAACTATTTGGAGTAAGCAAAGCTAAATAACTGGGGTTTATTTTTCTGCCCCTTAGAATAACTGCATAGTCAAGGCAGAACTATTCACAGAAATGCTAAAATCAGCTTTATTTTTTTTCCATCCCAGAATCAAAATGTAGATGTCAGACAGACTGTTTACTAGCTGAGTATTCCTGCGGGAAGGAGGGCAGTGTGTAGCTAGGATGATTTTGCCTCCCAAGTTGTAAGCAGAGTCTGAAAACATAATTAAATTGAAATTAAAGTGCCCCTTTTTCTTCCTCACACAAGATACGTAGCCAATAAATGGATGTTTTGGCTCTTCCTGTTGTGCTTAGGTAGTCTGCCTATACTCCATTCCCTCAGGACAAGCTCAGCAATAAGCCATTAGGCCTGAAAAAGATTTTGAAAAGAACACTGCTGCTTTACTGTCAGTGTAGAAATTTGACCAGCAGAGAACTTCTGGGCTGGAAGATGATGCTTTTGGATCATATTTGTCATTCTTAAGGGCCTCCAGAATTCTATTGCACTGATGCCCAGCAGAATTGACTTGCGTTGCCAAGAGATGTTGCTTCCACCTTTCCCCACGGACAGACAGATGCCTTTTTAAGTAGTTGTCAGGAGAGAGCAGAGCTTAAAGGGTAATTTAGTGAAGCTGTTAACATGGTGCCTAGGGTTTTAAATACAAATGCCATACTTCTTTTTTGCAGTAAATAAAGCAGTTAGCAGTTTCAGAGGTAGTGGGATACTTACTGGTCACCTTTGGTATGTTTTATAGGCTGGATTTTTCTGCCTTGTTTTGGGAGGCACTGACAGTCTGGTCCCAATGGGATCTATTTTTGTTGAGATTTTCAAAAGGGATGTTTTCATTATTTGTGAAATGTTTTTATGCTGCACACGGGTACTGTACACTCTGTTTCCTGGAAAAAAAAAAAATGCACTCTGCTTTATTGCTGGATTTAAAAGGGATAATTGGGGCTTTCTCTTGATGGATGGTGTTTCTACTTGAGTCTGTTTCAAGTTCCTCTCTCTCTGTGTGTGGCAGATGACACAACTGCACTTACTTACGTTTGTTCATCTTATTCCAACACAACCTGAAATCGTCTCACGTACTGCTTTAGTTGCTCTTTTTCTTCAAAACTGGATTTTGGGTAGCTGATGGCTGAATCTCGGCTTTGGGTGATACTGTTGTTTCACCAGCTGGAGTTCCTGGGACTGCAGTAATTTAGGCTTCAGGGATTTGTGCTGTCCTCTACCACGTCATTCACCATAAGATACGACAAAGCTGGAGTCCAGGAGAAAGGCAGCGATGTCTTGCCAATGTCTTCAGTACAAGAAAATGTGCCCTTTGTTGGGCCTCGTGTGTTTATGTGGACAGTAAAAGGAGATTACTCTTGGCTGACAAACCCCGAGGGTTTGTATTCGTGCTTGTCTTATTTTCATATGCATTGCACGGTCTTGGTTTTGCACATCACAGCTTTACGAACCTGGCGGTGCCTCCATATGGCACTCACTGTGCTAAGCTTAGCCTTGTTTGGCAGAAAGCTTTTGGTGAGTTACTTTGAGTTGTTTGAGTTGCTTTTTGCACCAGCACGAGGATTCGATAACAGACAAGTACTTGACCTCCAAAAATGTCATAGAAGGATAATGTGGTAGAATTATCCCCCAAAGCACGAGCAGCTTGCAGTCCATCCTAAACTGAAAGCAGTCCTTACAGAGGAGGAGAGGCACAGCACTGATCTTGGTGAATGAAGACTACTTTTTTCTAACGCTAAACATTTCTGAAAGTTGCTCTTTGAGGAATGAAATAAAAGGTGGATTCATTTCTGTGTTGTATAGAATTCCAGGAGCGTTTGCAGTCTCTCCTGGCATTAATGGAAACAGTACGTGCAGAGTTCGGGAGCGGTTGTTAAGATTACTTTCTCTTGTCACAACTTTCAGCAGTATTTTGTTGTTGCTTTAGGATTTGCTAGTGTTTATTCTTGATTCCAATGATGCTTTAAAGGAGAGAAGGAGTATTTAGCTGCTAGGTCCACAGAAGTGTAAATATATTTACAGTTGATTGGACTGAGCACTCCATTCTTCTGTATAAAGTACAAAGACTGGGTACGTTATTAGCAAAAGGCAAAGTGGCTTGCAAGATTTTTGAATGTAATCAAACAGGCTTCAAAAACTATTGAGCTCAAATTGGAGACTGGATACCTTTGGACCAAATCTGTTGTTAGAGGAGAAGTTACTAGATGAAGTAGCCTTACCAGAAAGCCAAAAATATTATGATCCTATACAAAGCTACTCCTTAACCCGTCCTGTCACGTAGTGTCAGGCTGGTTGCTGCCTACTGTGAGCTCAAATTACCTACAAGTAACTAAGCACAAAGACATAGGCTCTGTCAGGAGACTTCGGGTGTTGGCTGAAGGCTCCATTTTAAAGGGATTGTGCTGAACCCTCATTTCAGAGTGTCACCCACCTTCCCCCAACATGCATGTAGCCTTGTGTTCAAAGGCAGCCTTTTGGGTGAGGGATGAGAATGGGACTTGAGAACACCAGATACAACAAGCCTCGTTTACTGTTTTATGTTTTTCTAAAAATAATCGGTATGAAATACAACAAAAATGAGTTAAGGTTAGAGAGACTTTGTCTCCATGGTCATTTCTAGCTTCCTCAATGTTGCATCTGTTGCTCTGAAATGCGCCAGACATATACATGGACTTTTTGATGAGAAGACAACGCTACTCCGTTAGGTGCAAAGCCAGCAGTGTTTGGCTCAGCTTTAAGCCATGGAAGCGAGCAGGTCTTGCACTGACAAAATTCAGAGGCAGTTGGCTTAACTGACTTAGCACAAACATGGGCGTGGAGCCCATGGAAGCCCTCTAGCCTTGCACAGTTCAAGAGGAACAGGCCTTCCGCTCGAGACACAGGGACGGCTCGCTCAGCTTGTGAGAATGAACAAAGAGGTCTGGGCACAAATGAATTCTTGCCAACTCTGAAAGTTGTTGAGCACCAGTTTCCAAGAAACCTCGTGGAAAAAAAAATAAATCTGGAGGTGTCATGTTTCTCCTCTCCCATTTCTTTCTTTTTGTGTTTTAATTTCTTTCTGAAATTTTAAATAATCTTTGTAGACAATCAGAGGTCTTCTAGGAGACTCTACCCTAAAGAGTGCCTGCCCTCCACCTGTGGGCCTCTTTCTTATACTAACTCATTGGAACTGATGCACTTTTGCTGTATTTTGCCTTTTTTAATTAGCTGCTTGTTCTTAAACAAAGATTTAAATGCATATTGTGTTGTGTCCCTCTGCTTCTTGTTTTACCTTTCTTTAGCTTTTAAATATATATATATGCAGTGAGACTGAAGTACTACATGGAAGAGAAACATGCACAAGAAAATATGCCTATTAAGTCCCACCGTTGTTTGAGCAGGTGTAACAATTTAATCAGAGGATTTTTTAAAAAATATTTTGGATGGATATTTTGCTTGTTTTGTCTGTAAATAGTGTACATAAGTTTGTGGTATATGACAGTTTTAAGTGGTTGTAAGAAAATTAAAAAATATACTTAAACTGTTACTGCTGGCTTTGGTGTTACTATCACGATAATTTACTGCTGCTTACCGTGCGCAATTTTTCATTTTACAGAAGTGGCGTGTTCCATTACTGGCATCAAAGGTAAGTGCAGACCATGGAAATACAACTTGCACGGGCCTCACATTAGGAGCTTGGCTGGGTTGCACACATTTCCCTTAAATGCAGGAGTCCTGTTTATTAAGGCCTTTTTCTACGGTCACAGATTTTGTTTCACAGGATGCTGATCGGCAGGAGCTGAGGGCAGAAGCTACCAGTCCAGTTTTGCTGTTACTGCTTTCCCTGGGCGTAAGGAGCTGCCTGGTGCAATCTGAAGCAAACCTTGCAGATGCTGCTGTTCCTTCTGGATGGTTTTGTAAAGGTTGGCACGATCCCACCATGTCGAAATTTTTAAAAGAGCTGCCCTCGCTTTCTCTGAATAGCAAGAAGTCCACAGGACCTGTTCAGAAGCAGGTCAGCCTTGTAAAGTTCTTGTTTCCTCCCTTGGCATTCCAGCAGATTGCACTCCTGTGCTGCTTGGCACTTGTTTCTTGGCTGTGCTTCACTTACCCCAAACTGATTCTATACTGGGTGCATAAAATGCATAGGAGTGGGATGAAACGGATTTGCTTAACGCTGACTTTTAAACATCTATAAATACGTAGGACTTAAGGCAAATCCTTTGCTTGCCTTCACAGAGCGCTGCCTACTTGAGAGAAACCTGGAGGCTTGTGAATATCCCGTATCAGGAGGCAGTGTCGTGATTGCCGCAGGTTTCAGAAGGCTTATAGGAGTCGTCAAGAGCTGAAAACCCTCAAAGAGGTATTTTTGGGACATGATCTATTTAAAAGCACGGAATGTGGAGTAACATAAGGCGTAAGCCCTTCTAGTTGTGTTTCCAGGTTCACGTCTGAAACAGCGTGTGTAAAAGGCATTAGGTGAATCTTTCACCAGCCTAAACGTGTCCCGCGTGGAACGGTGAATGGTGAGCAGCAGCTGTGGAAGGTTAGAAACCAGCCCTGCGCCCCAGGGACGGCGCTGAGGCCCACGTTAAGCGCAGCGCTTGATGGCTGTGGTCCCTGCGTGCCAGGGGGGAACAGGCAGCCGGCCCTGGTCCTGGCCCTTTCTGTTAGATCACTCTGCCTTCCTCAGCTCCTTCCCTTGATGCAGCTCGAAGCAGAGGAGCGTTGACTTGGGGCGCAGAGGCGCTGGGCTTTGGGCCAGATTGGGTGACAGGGACAGATTTTGGCTGTGTTCTCTGTACGTCAGAGAATTCAGAGCGTTCCTTTTCCAAGCTGCAACTTGCAGGCGCTTGTGACACAGCCTGAATTCCAGGGAAGCCTCTGCTGTGTGGGCAGCGCCTGCCAGGAAGGACAGTCTTGGGGATGGACTTGTAAGATTCGTGCCACAAATGTCATTATTTGAGCAACTCTGGCTTCATGTGCTCTGCTCGGCTTCCTGATGGGCTTAAACATGCTGCACTTTCTGGGTCATATGTACATGTGGCATCGTATTTAGAGTGGGATTTTAATTATTTAAAGAAGAAAGTTTAAAAACCAAACAAAAAAACCTACATTGCAACGTGCCCCGGGCTGATGCCACGCTAAAAAGGAGAACCTAAAGGTGAGCGTGGTTCTGCCTCGTGATTTCGGTTTTGGTGAAGAATGCAGGTGCGGGTTTGTTGTTCCTCGTTGGAGGGTGTCAGACGCCTGAGCCTGGGGGTCGGAGCGGCAGCTGGAGCTCCCGCAGGGGGACGGGCCCTCGTCGGTGCCGTCGCCAGCCGGGTCCTGGGTTTTCCCCGGAGGGGAGCTGGGGCCCCGGCCCCGGCCCCGGCCCCGGCCCGCTCCTCCGGCGGCGGCGGGGGGCGGAGCGGGCGGCTCGGCCGGG
>JAVSBS010019825.1:0-16570 GCA_033124195.1 Coracias cyanogaster
GGCTCACGGGGATTTCTGAAGCTTTGAGAAACAACTGAACTTTGGGGCACGTCCCTGCCCCAAGGTCCCACAGACGCTTTCAGAGAGGAATCCCAAACACATCCATCCCCACCACAGAACGAGCACATCTGCGCTTCCCCATCTGCAACCACAACTAACACCACCAACCTCCGTTATAAAGCAACACAGGGGTGAAACCTGCCCAGTAAAGAAATCCTGTCTCCATCCAGGAAGGCAGCAACGGGGGCTTCCCAACAGCCCATAAACATCTGCAGCAGATTTCTCGGGAAGACCAGAGGACAGCACTGGTGGCTCCCCAGCTTCCATCGGTGACTGACCTCAGCGGAGTGAAGCTCTGCCTGCAAAAGGAGCTGTTTGGTGATTCAGAGGCACAGACTGAACGCTCAGGAAGGATTACTCACTGTTGGTTTTGTCAAGAGAAGACGTTTAGTTTGACGGGTTTCTTTACAATTACTGCCTCGTCCTGCACGAACAGGAAAGAACACGAGGCTCTCCTGGGAACAGGAGAGGTATTCCAGCCCAACCTGCCCTGGGTTGTACCTCTCCAGAGCAGAAGGGGCTTCTGTCAGCAGTGTGCGCTCACAGCTTGGAAGAGGTACAAATAGTTGCATGTAATTTAATAATAATTAATAGTAATAGTCCTACTTCATTGAAATAGTACAAAGCGAGCCTTTCTACGTGCCTGAACCAGGTTCAATGGCAAGAGACCTTGCTCAGGAGATTTTAAACACATTAGTTAATATTTAAAATATCGCACGTTTCCTACCGCAGCTAAGCACAAATACAAATTAAAGATAAAATACAGCGAGAACCAAAGCACAAGATAGCGCCTGTCTCCATGAAGAGACACAAACACGAGGCCTCTAGCCCTGATCTCCAGGTGAAGAGCGTGCAGGTATCAGGCAGATGTTGGACGAGCCTTCCTCAAGCTGTGCCATCCATGAGAGGACACAACCCTGTAGCCACACTCAGCTCGGTCAGTCGCTAGAGGAGACAATAAACAGGTCACCTTGCTCAGAACAAAGGGAAGCAGCTCCTGGAGCTCCAAGGTGTCCTCCTGCTGCTTCCAGCTTCACCGTCCAGCTCCGCTGATGTCTTTGCACCTCGGGCTGACCCTTGCAGGCGCGGAAGGGAGCGGTCCCAGAACGATGTCTCGCAGGTGCTGTGAAAGCCCACGCAGAAGAGACCCACAGGTCCAGCCGGGTGGGCACCTCCTGCTTGGGTTAGCGAAGGAAACTCTTGGGCACTTTTCTCCGAGGGAAGGAGGCTTGGCATGGGCTCTTTCCACAGGAAGAGCACTCTGGAGTACAATCCCCTCCTAGCAAGTTTAAGTGAAGCGATCAATGACACCTGGTAAGCGTGAGATTCGTTAAACAATCTTCTGTTCTGGGCTAAAAAAAGATCAATAATCCAAAACCAGACCATAAATGGAAATACAACCTCTCGGGGAATAAAACAGCCAAGAGATATTTTACACGAGGTCTTTCTGTGGTTCGGTACCACGGTAGAGATTGAGTGAGACGCAGGATGGCAAAACCAAGGCCCGTTCTTAGCTAGGCTAAAAGAAAACCAAAGTACCGTGGCAGCTTTTCCTCCGGAATACACAGACTGACTGCCCAAAGGACCACACATTCTTCCAGCTTCTTCTCTAGAATGCTTTAAAAGAATTTGAGATATTTATTTATACAAAGTGCAAGCTCAGAAAGGCCTGAGCTGGCGCCCATGTGCAAGCCGGCTCCTAAAAATAACCCTTCGGTTAATAGCGGGTCAGCGATGAAGAGAAGCAGGTTCTGATGGTCCTCAGTGAATCATCGTGCGGAGCGAATACAGCGAACGGGAACGCCGTTCATTTTACAAGGACGGCTCCGTCATAGGGACAGGGCCCAGCTTCGCATACAGAAAAGGAATGTGATTTTGTAGCATTTTTAAGAGAATTCAATTACACTGAGCGTGTTGGGAGAGGGGCACAGAGCTCAGGCAGAGCTGCTGCCGCAACCTGCCTGCGCTGCCTCAGAGGGGCACCGCGCGGCAAAAGCACCTTGTTGACAATCTGGTTTGTATAAAGTCCGACCATTTCCTTCCTGTGGAAATGAATCTTTGGAGACTTTTGACAATAAGTGAAGATTTAGAACAAACCAGACAACTCTCTCACTCCTTCAGCAATTCCAATAGTGTTTTCTGTTGAAATCCCCAACTTCTTCACCTCTATTTTTCTGATTATTTGCTTATGGAAAATAATAAACCCTCTCGACTGCTCGTACGATACCATCAGAAAAGTTCCACAGCGAGCGTGGGCCAGT
Organism: Coracias cyanogaster; assembly: GCA_033124195.1. Taxonomy (NCBI): domain Eukaryota; kingdom Metazoa; phylum Chordata; class Aves; order Coraciiformes; family Coraciidae; genus Coracias; species Coracias cyanogaster. The sequence goes on from JAVSBS010019825.1 coordinate 2,322, forward strand.
ACGGAACACAGTGAAGAGCCACCAGCGAATGGCACCGCGTTGTTTTTATTGGAAGTGTCTTTACACAACGGAAGATGTTGGAATGCAAGTTGTTATACATTTTACACGAGATACATCGACAACACCGCTCGCTTGGTTTGCTTTATAAAACTGTTTCTGAAGGTTTCCCCACTTATTCCTACTTACAGCCACTTCTACAATGGGGTAAGAAATTAAACAATTAAAATATAAACACCACAGAAAATCCAAAACAGGCTTCTGGAATTTTAAAATTGCAGCAGCCCAATGGACAATACAAGGGTTTTGTTGGGTTGTTTGTTGGGGTTGTTGTTTTTTTTTTTAATAATATGGAACAGTGAGACAGAGAAGTCAGACTTTGAGTGATTTCAATACCTGAAGCGACACATAAATACCACGCCTCTGGAGGCAATGAATGAACCCTATTTTTCCTACCTTTTCCATATACTGTTCCTGCCTCTGGTACAAGGACCTGCCTGCAGGATCCCGTTCTGCAGCTCGGCGCTGGTGGCAGGAAGGGATCACGAGCTGGCACCATACGCAGCTGAAAACCACCACTCACGACCGTTACCTTTTCTCTCTGCCATCCACCAAGTGAAAACACGTTTGAAAATTCCATAAGCACGTCATGTAGAATCAAAACACTAAGATGAATTTGAAAAAGGCCAATTTCTGAATGATTTTTATATATATATGAACATCAGCAGCCTGGTTTGTTCACAGATGATTTTATTCTTTTAAATAGAAAAAAGAAGAATCTGTCTAGACTAAAAAAGATTGGTTATAAAACAGCATAAAAGCATCGGAGCATGTGTCATTACACCGAGGCGTATTTTCCTCCTACTAAAACACTTAAGATGACAAAAATCAAAGGTCTGTATTTCAAAAGACACATCCTGGTCTCTCAAGTAGCAGATGCTCTCTCAGACAGGATGCCACGCAGACAAAGTCTGAAGGAAAAACAGCAAACAAGGGCTGAAACTGCATAAAAACTGGCTAAGCCAGGCAACTGATTGTCTTAAAAAAATCCCAAACAGACTGGAGAGGTTCAGGAGTGCAAGTCACAAACGATCTCTAGATGTTTTACCTCCTAACATAGTCATAAGGTAACAGTCAGTGGATGTATTTATAAACTCAGGCCATCTCTAGGACTGTAGAGGAACAAACGTTACCACATTTTTGTGAGGATGAGAGAGAACACATTCAATAGGTGAATCTATCTGTCACTCTGCGTACTGTAATTCCCTCCTCGTCAGGCGTTGGTGCAAACCACGGTAGCCATCGGTGTGCCACCGCAGACAGGAGCCGTGGCAGCGCTGGCGACAGACTCCGCTCTGTTTTCGCAGCGGCCTGTGGTCCTTCCTCGGATATTCTTCTCTGCGTAGTGAGCAAAACTACTTGAATTCAGTTCCATACGTGTATTTGTGCCTCATGGCAAATTAGAAACACATGCTTGGCATTTCTGAGAAAAGCAAGGGTCGATCTTCACCTCAGACTACCAGCTGGGAAGGGATTTTAGCGTAAAGAGCACGTTTCACTTGCACCTAACACTGTATGAACTGAAGCTGTCGCACTGGCACAGACCAGCTTTTAATTGCTATACAAGGAACTTCCTTGAATCCAATCGTGACAGTAAGTAAGATATTATCTCAGCACTTGGTACATCACACTGTACAATAGAAAGAAAAGGGTAACATCTTTAAAAAAAACCCAAAAAACCACAAACAAAACAAACCACAACCAGACTTCCTATTTTTCACTATTTCAAGTCAGGTGGATTTGCTACACTTGGGGCACTAGTCCCTAAAATTAAAGTGCTTTTCAGAGCATTGGCATCCAAAATCCAAAATCTTGAACATGAGAGACAACTACAAGTAAAATCTGTTGTCGCTATACATGACATATAGCAGCAGTACAGACATCAACACATGTACTCGTTACGTGTCTGATTTTTGATACTACCTTGAGCATCCCATAATTTAACAGTGCATCGTCCCCCCTACCTCCAGCGTACAATCAAACGCTTTAGAGTCGTTCAGTATCGTGGTAGGTGGTTCCGGACGCCTTGTCTGCATGATCTTCTGTTTGGGATTTTTTATTTCATCTTCCTCTTCTGTCTCGCTTTCACAGACATGGACAACGACACTGGGAGTTGATTCTGTTCCTGCATGAAGCTCATACTTTTCCCCTGAGGAGCAGGGAACAAAAAAAAAAATCACGCTAAGAACATCCCTAAGGAAAAGCATTAAGCCAAAAGTCCTTAACAAACGCGGTCACGCAACCAAATATTCATGTATATAATTCGCTCGACTTCCACACTTCAGCGGACCTGTTAAAAGTTTTAAAGGAGTCCCTGTACCTGTTACGCTGTACTTGGAATACAATCTTTTTATTGATATTTAAAGAAAGGGAGCGATGCAAATACTACGGTGAAACACTGCAGACATCAGCACACAAGCAGCACCCAAGTTTTTAAGTGGTATCATTTGTGCTGTACATCTATTTCTTTGTAAAAAAAGGTGACGAATCATTTTATTTGAGTACAAAGTATCACCTAAGAGAGACTCCATTTCTTCCAACAGAAGGATGAGTTGGTAAATTAACACAACAAAAGCAGGTCGATATTCCTACCTGGCCCCAACTTGGAGACAGCACAAAGCAAGTCATAGTTTATCAGGGGAGTTGCATCTTCACTCTGTTTCCATCCAACTGGTGGAGATGCAGGTGGTGATATCAGGAACTGCTTCACAGGTTGTGGAGGAAGGAGGTAGGACTTGTCACCTATTTCACCGGATACCTGAAGAAAAAAAAAGCCAAGAGATACAGAATAAAATGACAAATATTAATTCTATTTTTATTTAGTTAAGAATTGGCCTGTATAAATGTTGACAGCATAGCAGTGACACATGCAAAGTGCAAATCCAACCAGAAGGACATGCCTGTAAAGCACCTGTTAGAAAGAAATCCATTGATGTTCTTTTGGCACGGTTCTGTGTACGAGGGAAGGTGGTTTGTCACTACCCAGCAACTGTTCCGTACCAATCCCAACCCCGTAAACTCAAGCTGAAAAGCAAAACCGTCCCCTCAAGCATGAATTTCTCGATGAGCGAAAGTAAGACATCGCAGCGGACAAGAATGAGGTTGAAGGTAACTTCAGATATTTATCAGGAGTGAAACACATGGGCAAACGCGGGATAAAGAAGAAACAGGGACACGTGCAACATCTCAATGTTCCTAATACCTGTGCAAAGTACAGCTTCAGCTTTTTTCCATTGAAATCCGTCTCATGCAGTTCTATCCGTGCTCTCGCCGCCGCCTCTGGATTGCTGAAGTTTATCCTCACCCTTCTAAAGCTTTTAAACAACTGGAACGTCACTTCGTTATCGTAGACTGTGAAAAGCGCTTCAAATCTTTCCTAGAGATGAAGGACAAAGATTCTCCAAACACAAAATGAACATTTCACTCAATGAACCACATTTTCCTTTCACTTTCCTCTCCCAGCTCACGTTACTCGCCTAAACCTGCACATTCCATGCTCCTTCCCTCGGTCACCCGACTGGCAAAGCTTTGTCTCACTGTTAAATCCGAATTTCACAGCTCATGGATGAGAACAAGCCCAAGAAACTCTCCAGACACAAACTGCCGCCTAGCGACAGCGACTCCAAAGTGCAGCTGGCACCAAAAGATGCCACTTGTGGGGGACTTTCACCCAAACATCTTAAAAAATACTAAGTAAATCAGTTAATTTGTATATTAAAGTACCGAGTGCCTTAGGAAAATGTCACAATTCTCAGGATGAATGGAAAAGGCAAAAATATATTGTTACTAAACCATGCTTGCTCACAAAAATAAAAAATTGAGAAAATTATGTTTTATTGAATATGGAATCTTCAAGTTCTTTAATAATAACGCATCTTGCAAATTTATAATGCTCTTTTTAACAGCAGCTTTGTCTGAAATAAAGCATTGAAATTTGCTTTCAGATTTTATTTCAATCTGCCCTTGGATTTGGTACCTTGAATAAAGAGCAAAAATATAAATCAGAAGAGCTTTTCAAATGAACAATTTCAAGGGTACCGAGATCAGCTCCCATCCTGATCTGATTCTTTAGGTTGGTTTTTTCCTCTCCAATTACAACATGCAGTAATACACTGAAAATCCAGAGAAAAACATGCAATAGCTGTACCTATACTTACAATACCACACCTCAATATGCCTCTTTCTGCCTTACCTTTTCTTCCTCTACCTCAAACACAGCTTCGTGAACACTGCAAGCAAAGAGAGAGGTAGGCAAGTCACTTAAATCCATCATCTCTTCCAAATCGTCTTCATTTTCTCCAAAAATCATCTGTTCCTCCTCTTCTTGGTCACTGCTGTAGAGGTCTGACTGGCTGTCGCTCCAGGACTTCATCGTATCTCTGAGCATCGTTCCCACCAAGCAACTCTTCCTTCTGTTCCAGCTCCTAGCAGGGGGTTCTGCCAATCCAGAAAACAAAACTGAAACGGAACGTGAAAACGCCACATCTTCTTGCTTTGACTGCTCGTTAAGGCAAATAATTTTACAAAATACTAGAAAGCAACATGAAACTTGTTCTCTCACCCACACAACAGAAGCACTGTACCCTACTGCTGCAAAGGGGATATTCTGCCGTTCAATCTAGGAAAAGGAAGATGAAGTCACTCAGTCAAGTACCCGACATTCCTCCTCCCTTTACTCTGACAGAAATCAAGAACTACACTGTTCTAGAAGCTTTTCTCCATGACACACCTCCCAGTTAATAGCAACTTCTTATTTAATAACTTAAAAGCATTTCCCAAGTCATCAGAGCAGTCTTTTGATATTAAAAAAAAAAAAAAAATCTCTTTATTTCATCAACGGGAACACATGGACACGGCAAAGTTACATTATTTGTGCAAAGCCTCCGCAAGCCAGTGGCATATACGGGAGCAAAACTCAAGATCTCCTCACCTAGGAGATTTCCTCATCAGAGAATGCCTTTCCTACATGCAAGGGAGTACCTACAGCCTTGAGGAAACACATCAAGAACAGAAATAAAAAGCAAACAAGCAAGAGACTGGATAGAAGAGTTCAGGTAAACCGGTTTTTACTAAAAAAAATTTCAATTGAGCCTATTCTTTGCCACCTGTTGCTGCAAAAATCATGAGGATGTTACTACACCACTGTATATTCTAATGTAAATGATGGAAAACATGCAGCTGTGCCATACCTAGATTTGGAGGGGGTGTTCATTTGTGACGTAACACTAAAAAAAGGTAAGTAAATATATTATGTTTCCCTGCCAATGATCTCATTTGAATATTTGCTTAACTAGCTTATTCTTTAGAAGCAGTCACTGAGAAATACCATCAACTGAAACCTATCTGCATTTAAAAATGCACTTAAAAATCCGTAATAAATCCCTGTGCACTCATGGGACAAGGTTTAAGACAAGTTTTCTAATTGACAACCACCAGCTCTCAACAGTTTAAGGAAAAAATAGCCTGTGAAAATGAGAAGAAAAGATTTAGCACCTATTTTAGGTATTTATGAGCTGCTTAGAGACACACGCACATGGTGTAACGCTGAGTTAAAATGGGATCCATTGATGTACCCTCGTCGTGGACAGGTAAAAGCTGTCTGAAGTACCGTGCACATGTGCACAGGTAACTGCGCCAGGTCACCACCACACCTTCACTCAAACCCTTCCAACGTCATGCCTAGACCTGGTCAAATTGTCCCACTGCAGCAAGCTGCAAAACCTTCACAGGAAACGCTTCTCGGCATCCCAGACAGAAGGATGTCAATGCAAAAAAAAACCATGTAGCTGGTGGAACCTCATTTTTTGCGCCTGCTGATTCATGCAAAAAGGACAGAGGAAAGGAAAAGAATACGCCAACGCAGTAAAAACAAAAGCCACCATCTGGCTTGGCAGCACAGGCTCCAAGAGTTCTGGGCTCAGCGATCCAACATGCAGCAGGACACAGACACCTACAGTCAAGCCGAGCTACGTGCAGACAGAACCCACACCACCATGCCAGCCTCACCTCGCTTTGGTCCCACCACCCCAAGCATCCCCCTCAGAGAGGAGGATGGAGCCCAGGAAGAAACACCTAACCCACACGTGACTGCTCCAAAACCTGCTTTTCTGACAAATCAAGGAACGAGGAGACTTGCAAACATGGCAAGAGAGCAAAACCGGCACAGAAAAAGGAGCCTGGAAACACTGGTGTGTAAATTCATAAATGAATGGTAAGACGGGAAGCAAGGTAACGTCCAGATCAACATCGAATTTGGTCAGGCTGGCCACGCTACGAAGAGCTTTAAAAAGTTAAGGCTCTCTGAGCCTCATGCACTACAAAATGAAGTCAAAGCAGCAGGCTGGACGGAGGCAAAAGCATCAAGGAAATCAGATTAACAGAGCGCAAAATTACCGTGACTTACAGCGTGCCTGCAGTAGAACTCCTCTCTTCATTCTTTTAGTACTGTGGAATCAGACATCACAATTAAAATGAGAGAGAACTCAATCCACAGATCATCAACTGAACCTGTTCCTCCTCCTTTAAAGTTGTTATCATCTATTATGTCATTTAAGGAGGTGCAAGCTACAGAGTACGAACACCCAACACTGCAGTGACTAGAGGGGTTCCTCCGTTAGGCAGGTCAGCGCAGAGGAACAGCACTTCGAAAGCAAATCAGCAAAGAGACAGACAAAATGAAAGCAGGTCTGGGTTTTATTTATACCAGTAAGACACCCGAACTCTATTTCTGGCTAATAATCTGTACAATGAGAGTTTGTATAGATGCCTTCAATAAAAATCATCTTTTACGCAGCAATGAGACAAGTAGGCAAATATCTGCTAGAAATAAAACTGATATAGCTAAAAAGAGCAATACACGACACTTTCTAAAACATCAACTCGAGTTATGGTTGGACTCAATGATCTTAAAGGTCTTTTCCAAATTAAATGATTCTATGAAAGCATTGTGGAGAAAAAAAATGTCCCGGTTTTTCTTTCTTTTGCCAAATTTGGTTAAAATAATTCAGAGAATTAAAATTAAGTTCAAGATTCCAACATGAGGAGGTTCTAAAACTCCGACACTGTTATTTTGTATTTTGAAAAAAGACATCCATGTTGTTTCCCTGTCTGTTTGGTGTAACAGAATAGGGCAATTTTGTAAATGAAAAGGTGACAACATGAAAAAAAAAGAGGGAGCAGGGAAAGGCAAGAATGATGGCCTCATAAACAAAGCCATTAAGGAAAGGTCTTTGCCAAATCACCTTAGGAATTGGAGAGGGATCAATAACTGATGTGTTTGCAAACAAATGCCAGGAGCTCAGCTATCACAGAACAGTACACAGCTGTGAGAGGATTCGAAGAAAAAAAGGAGAAAAGCCAACAAAAAAAGCCAGAAGATGTAGCTTCTTTTACAATTTAACTTATATAAAACGAATAACCAACCCATGAAGCAGACAGAGATAAAGCGGTGGCTGCAAGATCACTGTGATTTTCAGCGTGCATGAACCAGTCAACAGGCAAAAGTGAAACTGTCCAGTCAGCACCTTAACATGAAGGAAATTAAACCTGCAGTCCCTACATCTTCAGTCTCCTGTGTCCTGATTCACCTCACCCAGTGAAACAGGCAACCGACAGCCTGTGTATTCCCACCTTCAAAACGCACACGGATTAAAACCAGCTACCGAGGGACTGCTCGGAAGCAGAGCTGCGATGACAGTTCCGGCGATTCTCCACCGCAGGCCTGTCTTCTGTTCACCACAAAAGATCTTCCCTATAAACCTTTTACAGCGCAAACACCCTTGATATGAGGAAAATACTGATTTTTTGCTCAACAGCAATTTGTGGCATTCTGAAACACACCAAATTCCGCACAGGCATCTATTATTGCACAGCAGAGATGCTCTTCCGATTCACGAAGAAGAATCCTGAAGGAAAACACACAGCCCTGGCTAGGCACAGCAAAGAGCCTCACAGCTTCAAGTTTCACTAGAGATTAATTCACCGCCTTGTAGCATTTAAATACAGCACCAAGACGTTTTACTGGTAGATATTTTCTGCTTTGTAAAAAGGCAGCAGATCTCAAATGATGTGTGTAAACAAAACTAGAGAGCTGGGGCAGTTTAAACATCCCCATTGGCATGAAGCAAATGACATTTTTTTTCTCAGCTAGTAGCAAAAACTGAATTAGCAGAAGTCATCTTGTTCCTTTAGAGAACAGGAGTAGAAACTTGTACGTTATTAAGCTGCAGAAGACAATGCCATTATTCCCCTGAACCCCTGCAAAAAGTCTGGTACTTTTTACTGGTGATTTCACAGAATTAATCTTAGTCAAAGTTAAGGAAATGTTCCAGCAACAGCATCAACAGTTTTGTATAACTTACAGTATTTCTTGCTAGTATAAAAACAAAATCTGAAAAGCTTCTGTAGTGAGCGCTGAACTATAAAAGCTACTTCCAATTACAGTTTGTTTTTTTAAAAAATGAGAGTGCATCTCAGTTCTAAATTTTTGCAGTCAGAAACTTTGGTTTAACCATGGTTTAACCATGGTTAATTCTAGTTTTTTTCACAGATGACTTGTTTTCCTGGACTTCACCCAAATCAGTATCAAAGCACCACAGTTACTGAGCAATGTGATAATACGTAATAGCTTCCCTGAAATAGGGGTGAGACAGGTAAAAGTGATGGACAAGTGTTAATTAAGAAGTACTGTTGGAAATAGTACTGTGAGAAGAGACATTTTAACAGACTACGTAGAACTATTTTCCTGTGCAATTATCAGAAAGCAGCAAAATCAGACAAATAAACACTCCAAGTGTGACAGGTGCACTGATGTGATTCGCAGTGCAAGAGCCAAACTGCGCTGCTCTGGTGCTCCCTACGCAAAAAGGGAATTATCTCACTTACCTCCTCGGAACAATAATAAGTATCTACTTATAAAATAGTTATTTATTACAATCAGCCACTCTTACTGCAAAAAACAATTTTAAATAAGCAAATTCACCGTGTAAACAACAGGCAATACTCCTTAGCAAGCTATTTGATCACTCGATCCCTTAGATTTTAGATTAACGGGCCTTACACAGCAGGACTAAAAGGATCCCAAGAACTAAAGCCACCTGGATAAGACCTTTCACTAAGTCCTTTGTTCTGAGAATTAATACCCGCTTACCATTTAAATACCAGGTGACAGGTTCCTCTGCCACACTTACAAACCCTCCAACTTCACACAAAGCTTAAGACCTTCAGGAATTTAGGCAAACCGTGGAAATGCAGCTTCTGCCATGGAGAGCTTTAGTTCTTCATCAGAGCATCGGCACAGACCGTGCTGGTGGTTCCACCTTTGGACTCGCTCTTCAGGCGCTGCTGAAATACCACCAGCTCCTTCACTTTAATCACATCCCATCGCTTCAGGGAGCGATACTCGGCTTGCTTCCTGAAAATCCTGAATATAAGGAGTCAAAACGGCGTGGCAATTCCCACACCAACAGCCAAATCTGCTGTGAGGAGTTAAAGCTGGGCTTAACCCTGCAGAGGACTGGTCTACCCATAGGAGCAGCCTCGGGCAAGGGGGTGGGAAGGGGGCAACACCCAAAGCTCAGAGTTAACGCGGCAGGTAATACATACAAAGGCGGGGGGCATAAGACTCTCTGAGGTTATTAAATAACATTTTTAAAGCCCCAAACCCCCCACGTCTGCCCTAAGGAGCAACTGGTTAAGGAGAAAACAACTTCGCCAGCATCCATCGCGGGACGAGCGGGCTGGGCCAGGCCTCGCCTCGCCCTCAGCGGCTCTGGGATAACGGGGGATAGGGGGAAAAACGGTGGCCGGTGCTTCCCACCACCGGGCCGGGCCGCGCCGCCTCCCCTCAGAACGGAGCTCCCGGCGAAGGGAGCAACAGATGGCGGGAAGCTGAGGGCGACACACACACACACACAACTCTCACCGTCTTTCCACGTCGGAGAAGCCCTCGGTAACGGCGGCGAAGCGGCTCCGTGAAGGGAGGAAAAAGGGGAAGAGGGATAAGGGGTGGGAAAAAGGCAACGGGATCGCGCTGTGAAGGGCTGCGGCGGGAACGCGCTTGCGTGAGCGCGCCCGCGGAGCCTCCGCAGCGCCTGAGGGAAGGGGGCGGTGACCCGGATGGAGGGGACGCGCATGCGCGGGCCCCTCAGAGAAGGGCTTCATGGCGGGCGGCAATCGACGGTTCATAGCAGGCGGCAATCGCCCGCCTCCCCCGGCGGGGATGCGACGGGAACCGGACCCACCGCCCTTGGCGGGGATCGCCCGCCCCCGTCCCCTTTCCCCCTGAGGAGTGTTTCCCCCCCATTATGGCGTCGGGTTTTACACCTATCGATCACTTCCACTGTCCGCTTGGCCTGGAGGAAAGGCTTTCTAGGGTTGCCTGTGGGAACAGCTGAGCTGAGAGAGATGAGAGTGGATTGAAAAAAAAAGCTGCAGATTGCTCTAGGAACTGGCTGGAGAAGCGGATGAGTTGCTGGCAGGGATGGAGGATGGAGGCCTGTGGCGTGTTTTTTTTATTAACGCCGCTGTTCCAGACCTGACAGGAGCACCTCAGGGTGTCCTGGTGGGATGTTGAACTGACCTGGAAGGCTAAGTCCAGAGATAAAGACAACAAGACTGACTCTGGCAAGCATAGCACCTTTATCTGCGGTGCTTTGGGCTCGGGCGATCCCTGCTGCGAAAGGCCCGCGGAGGTTCCTGGATGGCGGACGAAGTTAATCGGTTTTATTTTGTATTTGGCCTCGGCTGGCGGACGTGCTCGGGTGGCTGCCAGATGGGAACAGTGACAGTTTGTGTCCCTCGGAGTAAATCGCGGCTTAATCCAGCAGTGAGGATTTGAGGCAGTGTTTCATCTGAACTGTGCGATAAATGGACGCTTGTGTGCGTTTACATCTACAGAAAGCACACACCAACATCATTGGTTTGGGTTTTTTTTCAGTTGTATTCAGTGTTCCAAAAAAGCACACCAAATTCTATTGAATTTCACTCACACAAATAACTTTCATTCAACAGCTTTGTCCTCGCTCGGAAAGCCAAAAGACAGGATTTTTGACACAAATGCATTTCTGTGGTTGAAATGCTTTCATCTAAAGTTTAGGTCCAGAAAAAAGGCAGAAAGTAACGCTAAGCTGGCCTTCTCTACCAGGCTTTTAATTTGTCCACAGTGCACACCCTTCCCTCGCAAGAAAACAGGGCATGGCAGAATCAACTTTTGGAAAGGTAAGATCAGTCTTATCTGCCTAGATAAGGGATTCTCCAATTTAGATGCAGTACAAATTGAGGTGTTCACTGATTAGTCTCTTTTTACCTCAGCCTTCCCTTGCTGCACTCATGTTTTATTAATTCAATACCATGTTCCTCCTTGGCCAGCAATGTATTCTGCTTTAATACCACAAATTCCCAACATTTGGGTCCATTTCAAGGGGATTTTTGAATACTCTCTCTGCGGTAATAGCACCTCTTGTCACATGCATTTTGGTAATGCTCCCGATACCTGGCTTGATTGCTCCCTCTTTATTTTAGCACTTAACGCAGTTGTCTCTGATATAATACACTAACCCTTAAATGATGTGTTAATAAGACAGTATTACCACATTTATCAGCAACTCTGGTCCTCAGTTCTGCTACTTCTGCAAGCGCTCAAGAAAACACAAGCCAGTGTTTTAATACTTGTGTCCAGGGACTTCTATGAAGTGCAGCTTTAACACCAAAGTGGGAAAGGCTGCTCTTGGTTGGTTGGTTGTTTTTTTTTTTTTTCCCATTTGTGGTTTGGGACCCCGAGAGATACATTTAATTAAGAGTATCCTGAGGGTTATCTTCTGCTTATCCCCCTGGCCTATAACCCATATGGTGAGTGTTAATTAGGTTGGCAAGCATTCGATTAAGCCACATTGCTAGTATTCTAAATTTATGACCGTCTGTGTCTCTTAATGGCATTGTTAGGAAATGCCCTTAAGCTGTCTACTCCTACAATCACAGACATGATACCCCGGATCTGGAGGATGGCATCTCCTACAGCGTAGTGTTCCCAGCTAGTATGAGAGGTCCTCGCTGTCTCAGAGAAGCACGCTGTTGTCTCAATTTCTGTATTGAGTTGGCAGGAACGCAAAAATCCTGAGTCAGGCCACCAATAATACCATGCTTTTGCGATTTGTCTCATCTTGTGTCCCCTCCACACCTTCAGGCTATACTTGGATCACATTTTCGAGCTCCTCTGAAAGAATGAATGATAAGGTTTTTATTTTTAGAGCCCTGTAGAGCTAAGATTTTCAAGTAAATTGCATTTGTCTCACACCAGCTTCCTGGAGATTTATGTAAAATGGTAGGTACTAGTGATGCTGCAGCCCTGAACTGGATTTGTATCAATCTGCATTTCATCTGCAACTATCATATTCAAAAAGACTGATCTTTGAATGCACATAGTACTTCTGATAGTAAACTGAATTTAGGCTTATTTTCTCTCAAGACATTTATGGCCAGTTAAAGCTTATATACCAAACGTACAGAGCAGGCCAGAATTCTCTAGGTTTTACCACAATCTTTTATTAAGTTTCATTTCCAAAGGCCTCACCTAAAAGACAAGTAGAATTAAATAGACATGCAACATTGCTTATGAAAAATTAAGCAGTTACCCTTATAGTCCAACACTGTAAAGCTTGATTTATTTACACATTTTAAGGTGAACAAGAGAACGTTGCAGGCAGATCATCGTGTACATTCAGCCAACACAGGAGCTGTTATTCCACCTGTAAGATAGACACTGAGAACGTATTAAGTGCTCTGGTGCATTGGGAAGCTACACAGTGAGGAGACAACAGATGCCAGTTCACATTTGAGGAAGAAGCGAGGAGACAGAGTGAAGGAGCAGTTCCACCAGGTTAAAGGAGACAGCAGTCAGGTGGGTTTTGTGCACGAATTTTCGGCTTGATGCTGAAAAACGCTGCACATTTGGAAATGGAAGCCCCCTCTGCTGTTCAGAGTGCCCCGCGTCCCTCAGGATCAGAAGTTTTGAAGTGTGCTGTACACCAACAGATTATTTTTCAAGCTGCAAGGAGGACTAGAATGTGGCAAGGGGCTCCTCTCCTTTAAAATCTTCATGTGCTGCAATTCTGGGCATGGCCATTGTCACCTCCGACTAACAAATATTCCGTAAAAAGCATAGACTTGAGGGTACAAATAGCTTCCTCTTTTCAGCTTGTAAGCTCTGACTAAAAGGGAGGTGAGGGGTTTCTTTCAGTCCTGAGCTACCCCCTCCTGCTTTTAGAGCACAGAAATTCTGCAGCCACATTTAAACAGGTATTTGGCTTTAGGGGCCGTGTTTGTGCCTTCTCAGCAAGAGGTGGCAGCTCTAAGACTGGCCTGAAGAGCCAAAACCAAATTCTTTTGGAAGCTTGGGGGAAAGAAAGAAAGGGGGAAGTGCATAAAAATACAAAAAAACCCTCCCATATTCTAAAATTCAAGTATTGGACATAGGCAGCAAGAGGAGCAAGGTGTGGGCTGGCCGGTCTAGCGCTCTGCTGCCAGTGGCTAACGCAGCCTGGCAAAACTGGAACCCTTACGACATCAGTGCATCGAGTCGAGATACACAGCCCAAGAACACCCCAGGCTCTACTAGCACAATGGGGTAATCAAAAACGTTGTGATTTATGTGCTGTAAAAACAGACATCGCCTCCCCTGGAGTCCTTTGTCAGGAAGTTTCCAAAAGCCAGACACGCTACAGGTAAAGGGAACTGTCATTATGAAGTAGAATTATTTAAACGCACACAGCCTGTGTAAATAAAACATGGTTATATAAAGCTTTGGAGCAAGACTCTTGCCTTTGGAGTCTTTGAAAGAAAAGGGCCAAAAGAGCACAATAATAGAAAAGCTGAGGTTATGGCTGGAGGAAATTTCAGTCAAAGCAGCAGCCAGCCATGTGCTGACAACCCAGGGCTCCTCCTGAGAGAGGAAGGTCAGGCCAGGAGTCAGTCAGTGCCCAGGCTGCAGGGCTGGGGAGAATCCAGGCAGAAAAAAAAAAAATAATAAAAAAAAAAAAATCACTGAATCAGGCCAGAGAGCAGCCCAGAAAAGAGAAGGACAAGCCGAGGCTCAGCATCAAAAAAAAATTTTTCATGCTTAGAGTGGTGAGAGCCTGGCGCAGGTTGCCCAGAGAGGTGGTGGCTGCCCCATCCCTGGCACCATTGCAGGTGAGGTT
>JAVSBS010019827.1:5498-19011 GCA_033124195.1 Coracias cyanogaster
AGGGTGTAAATTATCTCAAAGCAGTGTGGCAAGTGATTCTCTTCTCTTCTTGATGCAGATGAGATACAGCTCCACTGTTATCCACAGGTGTTCATTGGCTCTGGTGAAAGGAGATGCCTGTTGATACTAGCCCTTATTAGAGAAAACAAGATGAATACATACATTGGCCCACAGGAATCATATGTTTATTTGAGAGTGGGCCTGGAGAATTAGAGTTTTTTAAATTAGCAGTTTTTTCTGTGTTCAGGTGAGAAAATGATGCACTGGAGAGAAAAGACTGAATCAGAATTTAAAGATTAATTTTATCTAGAGTTCAAAATCCTACGGAGGGTACTGATGTGAGTTTTCTCCTGCTGTGGGTAATTCTGCTAATTTCTCAGGGAGCAACTCACAGCAGCAAATCTAAGCATGATCTAGAGAGCTGGAAACCACCTTGGATTATCTGATTCCTTCACGGTGCGGCAGCAAGTCCAACCACGAACATAGTTTCAGGGTCTGTGACCTGTTCACAAGACATTGTGGGCTGCTTGCCAGGTGATCTGCCTTTGAGGCTGCAATGACAGCTGACTTGGCAGTGGTTTGAGAGCTGTGCACCTAAGGCTGTGTGTTGGAAGAATACCATTATCAGATGAGGAATTGAAGCAACCTATTCCGGTGTTTTGTGAAATGCTGATATTCTCAAAGAAATGTCATTGCCCAGAAGGATGGTGCTGTTCAAGTGAACTTGTTAAGAAACCTGAACTTGATTCTGTGGTCTTTATTTATGCTGTTTATACATAATACTTTGAAAGTGTATGTAATGATATGCTTTGTAAGGTGCTGCATGTGTTGTGTATGCAGAAAACTTCAATAAAAACATTTTGGTTACAATCTTCGGAAGATTGCAAGTTATTTAATTATTACTCTCTGTCCAATAATAACTAGTTTTAAAGTCTGTGGAACTATTGTGCCTTCAAGAGAATATTCTTATAGTGGAAGTAGGTTTCTTGGGGAAGGACCATTTTGTTATCCACTGGACTTTTCATTCTGTTACTTGTCATTATTCTTTAGAAAGCACTTGCCTGAGGCCATATGAACAAAGCTTTGTTTCTCTTTGTTGTTCAATTAGACCTATAGCTTCTGTCTGGATTACTTAAATTTACAGTATAATGCAATATAGAACAGAATCTTTTCCTGAGCTGTGGTATCCCAGGTACTTAGCAGCACGCACATCCAGAGGGCCTGATGCTCTGCTGCCCCCATCTTGCACAGTGGAAGTGAGTGTGAATTTTTGTAACTGAATTCAAGGGTTTCAAGATTGAGCCTTAAGTGCAGTTATCTTGCCAGGGACCTGGGATTTAAAAGAATGGCTCATATCTCTAAGAAGAAACATTTCGCAAGTTCTGCAGGTTATGCAAATCATGCTTCCCCCTTTTCCTCCTCTTCTGATGAGTCAACAAACCTTTTCCGGACAGCAGGAAAAACTGAAAAGGTATTTATCAGGAGGGACTATGCCTAAAGTAGTGAGTCAAAGGCAGAGAGAGACTTGTCAGCATGTTTTTCACCTCTGCTGTCCCATTACTAACTTTAGCCCAGTCATTTTCTATTGTATACTTGCTATTGTCAATGCAGGTTATCATTTAGAATCTAATAAATAAGTTCTAAATGCTAAAGTGTTCAGTATGGCCTCTTCACAGGGTCTGTCCTCATCTCCTAGCTGCATCTTAACAGTGGATTTAGCAAACATGCTGCTTCAAAGGCTGCATCGGAGGCTGTAGTATTTATATGTAAAATACACTTCCACTGGGTGATACCTGTTTCCTTGAGAGAAATTCCAGTGCAGCTCTGGAGCAGGCCTGCCCAACATACAGGAATTAGAACTGATCTTAAGTCTAAGCTAAAGGAGTGTTAAGAATAATATAAATTTATACTTTTTTGTACTAAAGTGAAGAGATCGAGATGAGACAGAAATAATGAAGAATCAGAGCACCCCACCAAGTCTGAGGAAGCTGATTTAAGTTGCATCTTCAGGCACTGTGAAGGTGTGTAGGCCAAGGGAACTCTAGGTAATTCACTACAAACTATGAGCTGCAGCAACCAGCCAAAACCACTCATCTGTCACTTGCTTTTGATCTTCTGAGATCTCTTAAGATGACTGTCTGAGGCAGTATAGTAAGGATTAAAAGAGTGTGTTCTGACATGCATCCTTTCTGTCCTGAAATGAGGAAGCATTGAGCAGTTGTTGATGGAGTATTTGTCATTGTCTTTGGTATGAGATTTCTCTTTTCCTATGGGCACATTTTATTTTTTAAAAAAATGAAGAAACAGAGGCCACCAAGCAGTGCAACTTCTGTTGCATTGGACTACGCAAAAGAGATAGGTTCCCTTTCATGCTAATTCGATCATTGTCCTTTTCTAACCAGAACTTTTCTCTTTTGTGATACTTCTGAGTTTTGCTTGCAACTATCCACTGTAGGAAACTGGGATGAAATCTAACCATTTGGGTTGGGCACTTGTTTGAAGGAGGAGAAAATATCTCCTGCATCAAAGTAAATTTTTCAGAAATTGCCCCAGTGTCTGGATTTTTGGATTAACGTACAGAACTTGGCACCTGTGCTTGTAGGTATTGACTGGCTGTTGGGGAGACAACTCTATAGCAGTAGGGATCTTCTGAATATTTTCTCTCTATGATATAGGGGATTTATTTGCTCCTATGATTTCTTTTGGCCAGATGGTTCTTTCATTTGAATTTTTTTTGGGTTTTTATAAACTGTGCTGTACACACTTGTTCACAGTCTTCACAGAGCAGTAATTTAAGTGCATATGCAAGGGATTACTTCTGGGTCTTCCCTCTTCTTTCTGTAGTGTTTGGAACAGAAAAGTTGCTAGGGCAAAACATTAAAAGTCATGATTATTTCTGCTATAGCTTGTATATATGTGTTGTGGCAGTAAATCTTTGCAACAACGTACAAAACCCCAGTAAGAGCAGCTGATTTTGCAAACCATGGCAAAAATTTGTTCTGAGGGTTTTTTCCAGGGTAACACTGAGACTTTTCTGTGTAGTTTACGTTCTTCAGCACATACTGCAGGCAGGTTAATATGTTTTTTTTTTTCTATCAGTAATATTCTTTTGATAAGAAATTACTGTTGTTTGATAAGGAGAATATGATCTGTTGGCCACAACATCAGGGCAAAGACAAAACAGGTCTTCCTTTTGCTGTTTTATTTAGTTTACACTGGGGATTTGAAATGCTGTGACTAAAATACTCCAGTAGCTGACCACAGTGTTATTTTGCTTCAGATGTTATGAATTTAAAACTGATAGTTTTTAATTGGTTTGCTCACTGCAACCAGTGAGTAGATTGTACTCCTTGTTGGTCAGTCTTTCTCATTTTTGTTACGGTAGGAATCGTCTTCCTGACAGTTCCCTTTTCCTGCAGAGAGGCTCCTTAATCTGGGAGGCCAGGGAGCTATTCTGCTGGAGGTGGTAGATGCATTCAAGGCAATGGTTTGCTATGGAGATCTCAGCTTTCTTTGAACTCAGGAAACTTGGAAAAGCTAGGGGTTCAACAGAGGTGAGAAAACTGGCTTTGGACGTGCTGAATGCCCTGCTCATCACTGACGTCAGTTAATTGCTGCCACCCCCCTGCCCCTGACTCTGGGGCTGAATGGTGTCTTAGTGATGCTTTGGGGTAATTTTGCAGCGTGCAGGCATCCTCTGCTTTACCTGCAGCCAGAAGAAATTTGGCACGTAACTCTAGTTTCCCCAAGGACTTGATTTTTTATTTCTTTCTGCTTCTAGGTGTCACTCAGTCTCTCCACCGCCTCTTTTGTCCCCGCGAAGAAGCCCAGCCTACCCCCTCAGCGATAGCGAGGACTCTTGCCGCTCTACTCGGCTAACTAAAGCCTCCAACTCCAGACTGCGCCTCAAGGACTGGAGCAGCCACACATCTACAGTGCAAAGCACCTCCACGAGCCCATCGGACACTGATTCCCCGAGCCACCCTTTCAAAGCCATCAGTGTGGGAGCTTTGGATAAAAGGTTGTCTGTGTTTAAGGCCGAAGACCAAAAGGAGAATCCAAAGGAGGCTCAAGATGGGGATGCAATAGGGAGTCATCTGCTTGCCCGGAGCACTCTGTCCTTGGGCACTGCCACCAACTTGAGGAACTTCTCCCTCAGCCGGGCAAGTGTCCGCTCCCAGGCTCTGGACATCAGGCAGAAGATCACAGAATGGGAGTGCCGCCGGGAGCCATCCCCCAGGACCAGCATGTGTGTGGACAAGAGGGATGCTGGGGAGAGGTCGGGCAGTGAGAGCTGCCCCAGCGTCCTGACCTCTCCCTGCAGTGAGAAGACATTTGATTTCAAAGGGCTCAGAAGAATGAGCCGAACGTTTTCTGAGTGCTCTTACCCGGAAACGGAGGAGGAAGAACTTCTAGACAGGGATTCCTGCCATCGGTTCGAAAAGAGACCTGGCAGGAGTGAGCCTCCTTCCACTTGCCTCAAGGGCCCCATGAGGAAAGAGTCCTCTGCTGTGCTCAACAGAATACAGAAGATCGAGCAGGCACTGAAAGAGCAGCCTGGCAGAGGCCTCCCCCAGTTACCAAGTAGCTGTTACAGTGTTGACAAAGGGAGGAAAAAGTCTGTGACTCCCAGTACTGTAGAGGGACTGAGTGAAACCCTAAGTGATAGCAAAGGAGGGAGTGTTATTTTGGGAAGTGAACCAGGAATACCTACTGAGGCTGAGAAAAGCAGTAAGACAAAACAAGGGGTTACTTCAAACTCAGCTGGCTCTAAACTGCTCCTCGAGAGCCTGGATAACAGCGCAGTGAATCCTGTCCCCAAGCCCAAACGCACCTTTGAATATGAAGCAGACAAAACCCACAAAAGTAAACCAAGCAATGGTCTACCTCCATCTCCTACACCTGCTGCTCCTCCTCCCCTCCCATCCACCCCTGCACCCCCTGTGACCAGAAGGCAGAAGAAAGAGTCACGTTTTCACAGAAAATCACAGAATAGGTAAAATTTGAGGAAATGTCTTGTGCTCGATCTTCAAATTAATAAATGTGCTG
The DNA here is from genome assembly GCA_033124195.1 of Coracias cyanogaster. NCBI lineage: Eukaryota > Metazoa > Chordata > Aves > Coraciiformes > Coraciidae > Coracias > Coracias cyanogaster. The sequence goes on from JAVSBS010019827.1 coordinate 10,548, forward strand.
TATTTTTTAGTACCAATATTTTCAATTCTCCCTCTAATGCAATTCTTTTGACCCGAGAAATGCTAGGAATTGTGTGCAAGAGAAGTTGTTTTTTTTTTTTCCCACTGGACTGCACTGATGGGATGCACTGGTAGAATACCTTTACACAGCTACAGTTTTGGAGTTCTCCAACCTGCATTCCTTGATCCCTGGAAAAGTCTCTAGGTCATGTGTACTAAAGGTTATCTGGTTCATTTTGAAACAAATGCCCTGAGTTGCGATTTTTTAAAGGAGCATTGTTTTATTATCCTCTTGTTTTGGGACCAGAGCTGATCTGTTGTAGTTCAGTCTTCCTTGTTGACTGCAAAACAGGCCTGCAGAGGGTTTGTGTTTCCAGAGCTTGTTAGTACAGCAGTTGTGTCAGTTTCATACAATGTTGGTGATTTTGTTTAATTCAGCGCTTAGAAATGTTGTCCTGATTTACTATCAATAGCTGTAGAGGACTAATGCTGAGAAAACAATGTTTTAGCACAGAAAGGCCCTTTTGTCTTTCCTGAGTTATTGATGAGCAGAGTACATGGCTACATTTCCCCAGCAGTCTGTGGAGCTTGGTTTCTTTTAATTACATGATTCCTCTTGAGTGTTGGGAATGGTAAAAGTCATTCTGCTTGCTGCTTAGAAAATCATAGGCATGGTTGTTGATAAGCATTGAAAGTATGGCATTTTTAACGAGTTCACCTACTTGTGCATGTGTACAGTGCACACATACTCTTGATATTTAGTGATGAACTTTGCAAGTAACTGCTAAACAGTATCTCAGATGCACAATATCTATTCAGTATCTGGTGCTTGATGTTGGCTCAATTAAAAGTTTGTATCAGCACAACCTGATCTGAAGTGTTCTGGGGCAGGAAAAGAAGAGGAGCCTTCAGATTCTGCCCTTTACTTTCAAGAGACACCTGCTTTCTGAAATGGATCAAATGGCTCTGCTGATGTGCGTTGTTTCTCTGTGAAAGGCGTTGGGGGGGGGAATGTAGAAAGCCAAGCTCTGATTAGCAGTGCTTATCTTTGAGTTCTGGCAATAATTGCACCTAGAGGAAGTAAATCAATAATTTTTAAATGTTCTGCCATAAATGATAGCCTTTATTGGAAAATGAAGGGGCAAGAGGTAGAATGGTCTGTGTGGTGGTGACACAGAGTGATCAGTAACAGGAGATAATTCTTGCACCGAATCGCTCTGTGACCCGTAGGTAAGTGATCCAAGTCAGTCTCCAAGTACACACACTGAGTTTGAAACCATACAGATCATTTAAGAACCACAGTATTTTGTTACAACGGGTTTGTGAGATGAAGTTTTGAATCTTCTTGCAAGAAGAGGTACAATTCATGCTTGTACCTAGTGTTCTGCAGGTTCAGTCTCCTGTCGTAGGAGAGTTAGGCAACAGCATGGTTCAGTAGTGCAGCCTCCATCCTGGGAGGGGCTGGCAGGTATGAGACCAAATCAAAAGCAAAATGTATCAATTTAAGTTGTGCTTAGTGGAGGAAAAGATTTACAGTGTTATCATTTGTACCCGATGATTCTTACAAATCAGTTTGATGTTGTACAGAGTCAGTTTCCATTTGTTTCTTACAGCTTTACCCTATTGTAGTTTAGTGATTTCTCTGGACTTAACTCTAATTAATGATCACCTAAGTAAGTTTAAATCAACTTCCCAAAATCACAAGTTTGCCAGCTGACTTCAAATCTGGGTGTAAATCCTTTATAAAATCTTAACTTCGTTGTCTTTGCTGTTATCCTTCCTTCAGTTACAGTACAGAGAATTCCAGCGGTACAAAGAGCTCGAGACAGTATTGTGTTAATATTAGTTATTGAAATCTCAGTCTCTAAACCGTTCTCTTTCTGAGAACAGACATAATTCATTATGCCTACAGCTGTGTGCTTCAGACTGAACATCCATGTGGTTTGCACTCACAGAAACATCAGGAGAATGGACCATAGATTTCTATAGATGTAGATTTCTACCAAAATTTTATTTGAAAATGCTAGTTTTCCTTGTGGTGGCTAACTCAACTTTAAAGTACAATGGACGAAGTCTCTCATATTTGCCTGCTAGCATAGAGCCAGTCTGTATTCAGAGGACCTGGTGCCCATAGCAGCTCTTGCGTTTCAGATTGGTGAGCTGGACATTCCTTAGTGGTTGGGGATCCTCTGGCACAGACACAGCACAGGAGGGAAGTGTCACAGGATGGACCACAGCTGAGTGCTGGTCCACAAAACCATTCCCATGGTCCTGTGCAGTGTCAGTCTCATTTCATACACAGGTATGCCTTCAGTGCCTAAGCTTCTTTTTTAACTGTGAGTAGTTGTGGAGGAGCGGACGCATGGACCTGAAGTGTACAGCTTGTTTCTGTCATGGTCCTGATGTGCATAACACAGACCTGGATATTCTTAAGATTAGGGAAGGGAGAGAGAGGGAGCTCCTAAGACTGCCCCAGACGCTTAAGTCTGCTCCAGCCTGCAGATAGGAAATGCTCTTGTCAAATGCTGTGTCTGTACGATAGTCACTGTATTGCCTGTAGGGATACTCTTGAGCCAATTCACAGGTTGCAGCGTGTGTCACGAGACTCTGCCACTGCCATATAGATATGATGTCAACATATGTTTCACTCCAGCTAGGGAGGAGAGGAAAGGGGGCTTGATGGCAGGATGATTTACTGTTAATCTAGTTTGGGTATCAAAGTATGGGCATCAGCACACTCTCTGCAAGCCTTACAGCACCCCGGGTTTTAGGCTCCAACTTGAGCCCATTTTTCATGCCATTTAATCCTCAGCACTAAATCAAATGAATGCTAGTCCCTTGCAATGTAAACCAAACACCTCCCAGCTTCAGTGTAGGTATTGCCTCAGAGAACAAGTGCTGGGCAAACCGGAGAATGGGGAAGGCTTGGGTTCCTCTTCCCCTAAAGCTGCTCAGCAGCACTGGGGCAGGTGTGGATGAGAAGCAGTAAATGATCCCTCCTTTGGGTACCTATGTGGGAGACAAGTTGTAGGGGTTCATCTGACCTAGTGGCCTCTCACCTTTCTGCCAGAAAGCCTGAACCTTCAGGCTCTTAGCCATCAGCCTGGGTTGCTTGTCCATGCCAGAACACCTCAATTTCCTTGATGCTTTGTCCTTTGCTGCCAGTGCTTGGTACAGGGCGTTCAAGGGAAATGGGTGACTTTCACACGAATCTGCCCTTGGCATTTGTATGCTGACCTTTACGCAGGAACATATCTGAAGGTTCAAGACATGAGTGTTTTCAAACTAAAGGCTATGTTTCCCAGAACAATGGGTGGAGGAACGCTTTCCAGAGAAATGTGTTTCTTGAGGAGAGAGGGCCACATGTTTCTGTGGCCCTTGGCAAGAGCAAAGCAATTTCTAATCTGAGGACTGTGCTGATAACTCTGTAACCTTTGAAGACGTCACATGGTATTTCTCCCTGTCCACATAATGGGGATAACAATATTCCAACCTGTCATAGATTGCTATACCAAAGACTGCTGTATGCACAGGACTTGAAGTCCTCTAAAAGTTAGTCCTTAAAGCATGTGTGATATTTTTTGTTTGGTTGGTTTTTTTCCTGGTTACTTTATATGTATTTCTTAGGAAACAAAGGCTCAGCTAAATGTTTTAGTTGTTTTGCATTCTAGTTACTAATTACCTATTGTTTTAAACTTTAGAAAATCCTTTGAGTTTGAGGATGCGTCAAGTCTGCAATCCTTGTACCCTCCCTCCCCAACTGAAAATGGGACAGAGAGCCAGCATAAATTTGGATCCAAGAGCACTTTAGAAGAAAATGCCTATGAAGACATTGTAGGTAAGAACCTGTTGCAGTACATGGTTTCACAGCGGGGTGTTGGGCAGTTGTGGTCAGACTGTACATTGTTGAACACATGCCCTGTGCAAGGACACTCAGTGCTGTCAGTAAAAAGAGATTAAATGGAGGGTACATGGGCTAGATGCATCTGTGCAAACATAACTCTAAGTCTGTGTACAGGAGGTCTTGATTCCTTCGCACTTCATTGGGTAGTATTGGAAACAGACTGCTTGGTCAGCTTTTTGCTATACTTTTCAAGAACCAAGTCATTCTTTTTATCGAGGCCTTAGCTTGAAGCCTTGAGTAGTGTAAAAATATAAAGAACTGATCTTGAGATAGTGTTTAAAGAACTATCCAAGAGTCAGATTAACCTCACAGGCCTTGTGTAGTCAGCCTGAGCTTTCAGGACTGCCCAAAGCAGTTGTTTGTAGCACCATTCCTGGTCTGCCCTAAGTCCCAGTTGCTGGTTAAAGAAAAATTAATTTCCTTTAACTATACAGCCATCAGGAATGCACAGCAAAAACACTGTTTTGATTAAGCTTCACAAGAAAAACATGTTTCTTTTGGTCTTAGAAGGAAATGTATGGCCTATGCATACATTCCTCTAACATCAAAAAGATTGTTATAATTACTGAAAATTGGGCAGCCCTTCAGAGCACAGATTTTCCATGCAAGTGATGAATATCTACATTGTTTTTAACTCTTTCAGTGTTGTATTATTACAACAGATACAAAAGGTACTGCATTTTACTTTGGTCAATGAATCTTTTCTACTGAAAACTGGAGGGCTACTAAGATAGTCAGGGGCTCTAGAACACATGTTCTCTGAAGAGACACTGACAAGCTGGGCTTGTTTAGTCTGGTAAAAAGGAGGGCCAGAAGCACTCTAATACTGCTTACAAAAGTTTGAAGGGCAAACAAAGATGATAGAACAGAACTCTTCTTGGTCATATCAGTTGATACAGCAAGGAACAGTGGCCACAGATTGCAGCTGGGGGCTCTTTGACCTTATACCCAAATTCTGTTTCTGGCCTATCAGTCTCAGTGAAAACAGGAATTGACTCTTTCCATTTTCAGCTGTACTGTTCCTCCATGCCATTAAAAAAATGCTTTCAGAATACAGAAAAGTGTCACTGTTCAGTGTCTGCTAATAAAAATGAGAGCTTATGTAGATGCTATTAAGTTTTTTTTTTCTGTGGAGAGTGTCCTTATATGATCCATGAAGAGTCAGACCACCATGCAATTCACACTTGAAAAGTGCGTTAATTACAGTGCTCATCTTTGCTTGGGACTGTCAACGTGCTGCCACATGTTAGGTGGTAAAGCTTCTTTCCTTTGCTTTGCTTTGTTGAATACCAAAAATAAAATGTGTAGGACTGGTAAGAAGCTTTCTCAAAGGAGACAATTTCTTGGATTCAATGAAAGGGCTCTCCCAGCTCATAGGAACTATAAGCCAGCTCCCTGCAGATTATAATTTGGGCATTTTGGCAGGGCAGTGGGAAGAGAATGCAAAATTTCAGATCTGTGGACAAACACAGAACTTCATTGTTTTGTACTGCTTTTTAACAACTTCTTTCCAAAGGGCTTCATTCAATACAGGCAGTGTAGGGGGAATACCAAATCACTGTGATTCTTATAAACTGTCAAGTGTGATTAAAGACAAGCCAAAGTAGTTTGATCTCCAGCTTTAAAGAAACTATCATAGTTTTGTGTTTCACATCTGCATAATTTATACCAGTAGTGCTAGACCCCAGTCTCTAAGTAGCACTTTTGTACTCATGCAAACCAGGTGTCTGTAAAAGTGAGTTTATTTTATAGATTTACATCTGCTTCAAAGCTATAAAGGATTCTGTCACTGCTGCTTTGAGTTTTCTTTGCAAACAGTTGACCTAGAAGTGGTGGTATGTTTTTTTGTCAATACCTGATTGAACCTCCTGCCTCCCTACAAGCTTTTAGGTAGTTAAAACATTGTCACTGAGGTAATAAACTTAATAGTCTGTCATCATTCCCTCCCCACCCCCATAGAATTAAAAATTTTAATGCAATTGATGTTAAAACACAAGAGGAAAAAAAAAAAGCTGTGAAATTGGAGCAATGCTCTAAGCACTCTACTGTGAGACACAATTCAGGTTGGAAAGGGCTCTCGAGTCAGCTAGTCCAGCCTCTGCTCAAAGCAGGGCTAGTTTCAAAGTTAGATCATGTTGATCAGGGCCACAGCTGATTGAGTTTTCAAAATAGCTTAGAATGATTCTACTGCCCCTCTGTGCAGCCTGCTCCACTGCTTAAACTCCACTGTGAAGAATTTTTTCTTGTTATCACTGTGAAGGAACTTTTCTTTTTATCCAGTCAGAATTTTTGTTGCTATACGTGCCTGTTGTCTTTCATCAGTTCACTGTGCACCCCCAAGAAGCATCTGGTTCCACCTTCTCTATAACCCCTTCTAGGCAGTGGAAGAGAACAGCTGGGTTCCTGCCCAGATTTCTCTAGGCTAAACAGACCCAGTTCTCTCAGGCTTTTGTTTTTTATCTCTTATGTTGCAGCCCCCAACCATCTTAGTAGCCCTGCTCTAGACCATTGCCAGCCTGTTGATGTCTCTCTGGTACTTTGAATAGTCCAGATGTGGCCCTGCTAGGGCCTGTTTCCTTCTTCAATGACCAGGACAGTGATGAACCACTGTGGCTGGTTTATGTTACTTTGAGACCTGCCTTTAAAAAAAAAAAAAAGGTTTTAAAGAACATTAAAACAAAAAATGATTGTGCTTTGAAATCCAGTGACATAATGAACCAAATGCTTTGTCTAATTTTGTACTATTTTTGCACACTTTAGTAGATTAAATATCTGCATGTTAAATTCAAGACAGGTATTGGATTGGAACATAATGATTCATTCTGTATTAATCAAGAAGCAGCTGTATAAAGGGGTGGACATTCCTAACATTAATCAGAGCTGTATTCCATGTGCAAGGAACCATGTGGACTTCATTCAGCTTCTGTAGTAGCACTCACAGCAATGTGGCAGTCACAGTAAACTCAGCATTGTTTTGCTTCTTGTGGTTTTGAATGAGTCTTTAATCAGACCAAAATTGATGTGGCTTTATGAATCCAGTTGGGGAAACCATGCTTGGCTTTGTGCAAATTCAAGAAACTATCATAGTATTAAGAGATGTCTGAGATGGTTGCTTCTGCTGTGTTTGTGGACAACAGTGTTTCCTGTCATATGTACTAAACAGTTTCAGTTTTCCAGTCTGTTCCCCTAAATGCAGTTGAGATATTTCAATATTGGTATTTAAGGCCTGGTGTCTCTGAGGCATTTTTCACCTGACATCTAGAAGAAAGCACTTATTATCACCAAAAAAAAGTTGAATGAGTAAAGTTAAAGGCACAATGTTAACTTTAACATGAGAAAATCTACTAAAACCATGTAAATTATAGTTTGCGTTCACAAGAGAAACTGCACTCGCAATTCAGAAATTTAATATAGTGGAAGAAGTCTTTGGCAAGGCAAGCCTTCTTATTCTAACGCCTCAGAGTGCTGGACACAGTAGAACAAGTGGAGATATTCTCTTAGGGGACACTACATAGAAGTGTAGGAGACCCATTGCTCAGCTGGGCTGTGCATGTTGCATCATAGACTGAGACTGTTTAAATCTGATGTCATACAACTCCATTTGCCCTGTCCAGGCAACAGCCATTTGCTTTTAGATCTTAGAGCTCCCTCATTTAAAACTTTTTTTTTTTTTTTCCCCCAAGAAGAATGAACAGGCAGAGCTTAGGTTCAGGCCCATCTTGGGTTGTACGTATGTTTGCTGAGAAGTAATTGATTAAGCCACTCAGAATGCTCTTCTGGGGTCTGTGAAGCTCTCAGTCAGCAGTCAGATCATTTCAGATCGGCTTTAAATAAAAGGTCATAGTTAAATTTTGTGGGAAATCTGCCTGGCAGGGGAAAAGTAAGGAAAGGAGACAAACAGCAGAACTGAGACTGAAAGAGAACCAGCTACTGACAGCAGCTGTGTGCTTTGACAGCTAGAGCTGAAGCAGTCTAGAAAGTAAAGCAATATCCCAGAAACATTGCTGTGGGATCTCTAAACCTAGGATGAATTTCTGAATGGGATCTTGCTGGTGGGCTCCTGTTGGAAGCATCCTGCAGACAAGTCTGCATCTTTGAGCTATTTCCCAATACTTCAGAACTCCTAAGAGAAGAGATGGAGCCATATGTCTCAAATAAGCATTATTAGGTGGAATGTCAGGACAGCCTAACCCAGGCAGGTGGCTGAGCAGTTACAACAGGCAGGTGTGGACCTACAAGCAACATCCTGAGCATGGAGGGAATGTTGGTGGCTTAACCTTCCCTGTGGAGTTCAGAACAGTGTGTCATTCCCTTTATCCCTCCTGGTAAGACACCTCATCTCTCCCAAACTTACTAGTTTTTTTGAATTGTGATGTAATTTGGACATAGTGCATGTCATGTAACAAATGGGATAATTTAGCTGTTTTACTGAATCCTTGATTGTGATCCAAGAGCTGCAGAAATGATGACTGAGGTCCAGTTGGAAGATGTTCCAGCTCGACATTGCTTTCAAATAAGAACATTCACAAGGTTCTTCCAATAAGTGTGGAAAAAGGTTAGA
>JAVSBS010019827.1:19111-32990 GCA_033124195.1 Coracias cyanogaster
AGAAAGATGGCAAGCTGATCTTTCCAGTAAAATCCCGTCACCACATGCCACATTATCGCCTGTCATTCTTTTGTATCACATTATTGTCTGTCACGTTATCATCTCACATCAAAAGGGTTGCAATCTGGGAAAAACTGGAATTGCCGGGCTGCTGTGAAGCTGAAGCAAACTTGAAGAGATTGCACCTCTGCCAGCAGCGCTGTGCTAGTTGCTTCTCTGAAAACATTTTGGGTTTTCAGTCAGACCCTTACCAGGAGATCTCTGGGTAGTTCTAGGATTGATACAAAATGATGGTGCAGGCAGTTATCAGGGAAACATATGTTCCTGTCTTCTTCCATGCCCCCCATCTGCCTCTCACGGTCTAAAAAGCATGTGAGTGTAATAATGACAAATTTAATAATAGATACTGTAGGGTAATGGCAGCCAGAGCACATTAAATCAAACAGTATCCATATGAGCCTGTCAAAGAAAGGCCAAGTACTCCAGCTGTCTGATCCTATTGACGATCAGCCTCCTGCTTTCTTGCTACTTTGAGATACATGGATTTCAGTTATTTTTAATAATAATCTCACACTTTACTTAGATCTCCATTTTTCTCTGTGGAGTCCATGTCACCACTCTGCCATCCACTACAGCATCTTTTGACAGTCTCTCTCAGATTTATTGCCTGGTTTTCTAGTCAATACTGCAGGTTAGTCAAAACAGAGGAAAATGACCGTGAGGCTGTTCTCCCAAATTCTAGTTTGGGAGACTAACAGTCTAGAGACTGTGTCGAAGTCAGCAAGGTTAAACCTCTGTGAAGTGCAAGCAGTTTAGGCATGCTGATGCCATACTGTGCTAATATTAACAGAGTTAAATGGATGATTTTGGGGGGTGAAATTTCTTAATTTATCAGCCATGTTAATTCTTCTCTGTCATTGTGATAGATGATTCATTATCATTTATTATCATTGTGATTGACACTTCTTCGTGATTACAACCCTAAATTCTTGCAGTCCTTGCAGAGATAGCAGGGAGCTCAAGTACCTGCAAATGTTTCTTCTTATTATTGCAAAGTAAAGCAAAAATGAAAAGTTCAGAAAGCACAGGCTGTTGCCTACAAACTCCTTGGACAGGGATCAAAAGGCCAATTGCATTTTAGACTTGTCTCTCTGCACGTTGCAGATGCTCTACTACTTTTCTGAGAACGTGTTGCCTAGTTGGTAGGATTATAAACAAGTAATAGTCTGTAACGGCTCGGTTCAGCAACAGCTTTTCAAAGCAGCCACGATGTTTTTTAGCTGTAATTTGATATTGGAATAGTTCCTCTTTCTGCAGGCTTGCGGGGTAAATTCCTCAGCTAAGATGCAGCTTCTCTGATGTTGAAAGAGACCTAAACTCAGATGCTTTATGAGAGTGTGGAGATTTTGTGGTTTTCATCCATTTGATCTGAACATGCTTGTAAAGATCCCCGTGGCTGAGTTTCCTCCAGCACTCGCAGTGTGAATCTGTTTTTTTTGTAATTTTATGAATAAAATGAATAATGTATGCAGATTACAGTGAACACCTGGATTCTCACCACTGAGCAGTTCTTCGGACTTCAGTGCCCAGAGATGCTGGGCAGTTGAAAGTCTGCACAGTGCATGAATCCCATGCTCTTCCCACATGCAGTGCTGGCACTCAGAGGTTCATTCCCACTCCTTCCTCCTCAATGGTAGCACAAGCTGCACAAGCAGAATTCCCCAACCACACTTCTCTGCTTGCTTCTTCCTTGTCCAGTTGTATTTTATCTTAATCTTCTGCAAGGGCTTGTGTACACCAAACATGCACCAAAAGTGAGTGTGCTGGATGAACGGTGCTGTGTCTACAACTAAACAGAGATCATGGGCAGAGGGCAGAAAAGGTAGTTCAAGGATTTGTAGCTGCCGTCAGAGGGATTATGCGTGGAAAGGAGTTGATGTTATGCCTTGTGTCTGTTGTTACAGAAACACGGCAGAAGGTTCAGAGGAGAGGTGCCCAAGCATAAGAAGTTCTTGCAGACTGCCCACATGGGTGTTTTCGCTTCTCTGTTACTTAGTCCTGATTCTGCCTGTCTGGGCCCCTTTTCCTGCCCATTTATTGCCTAGGCTTTCTATGTACCAGCAGGGAAGGCAGTAGGTTCTTAGCTTGTGCACTTGACATCTCCTCTGTGAGAGCTGGCTCCTAGTTTAGGCACCCAGGATAACAGAAGTTGATGAGCTCTTTCCCTTACTGTATACCTGCCGTTCAATGCTTCGCACTTCTGGCATCGCAAAAGGCAGGAGTTCTAATCAGCACTCAGGGAATCACTTGGTTTCTTTGATAATTATTTCTCCCATCTAGAATGAAATGATGCATTTCCCTGCTTTCTGCCATTTGTAGAGAAGTGTCTGCCTGCATTTTTTTTTTTCCCTCTCAGCCTTCCTTTTCACTCGTTTCTCAGTGTGAGACAGGCTTGCCGAGTCTGCCTCTGCTTCCCATTTGCCACGTGTGAGAGGCTGAGCAGAGGAACATTGTGTGCTGCCTCCGGACTCGGCGGGGCTGACTTGCAGAGCATCACGGAGTGAGGAGTTACAACTGCTGAAGGAAACTCATTGATGCTTAGCTGAAGGCACTTGCATTCCTTAGGACTTTGCTAAAGATCATTGGTTATTTTAATTTCTTTTCTTTCCCCTGTGGACCAATCATTAAATTGCCTGTGAGATCTTCTGAAGATAAGTGTTGTGTAGATAAATGTCCTGTGTTAACTTAGCAGTTCAGTACATAGAATTCAAGAGAATGGGAAACTTGAAAAAAAAATGCTTATAAAGGGAACTGATCTGGAAGCAGGGATGGTGATTAGAGACAGCATTTGCCAAAGACTTGCTATTTTGTATGACCATATGGGTTCTGGGGCTCTGATTCAGCTTCCTTTGAAGTCAGTGGTAGTCTGCTGTTGTCTTGTGTTGGATCAGCCTTGCTAAGACAAGCCTGGCCTCTATTCTGTGTAATTTTTCTCCTTCTGGATTCCAATAGAGACATCTGTATAGAAGGAACATGGATGTTTCCTTGATCTTTCATTTTAAATAAGTTTTCCTTTTGCAGCAAATCCAAATGAACAAAAAAGCAATGCAGCTTGCAGATTGTGAACATTCCTTGCCTGGGTCTTGGGACCAGAGAAGTGATGGTGTTTCAGAGAAATGTAGAGGTCAAAGCTGAGAACCTCTGAGCCAGCCCAGCTATATGGAAACTTTCCACAATTTTGTGCTGCAGCTTGGTTTCTTGGGTTTCTTGTCACTTGCACAGAAACCAGTCTGTCTGGGCTGCCCACTGCTCTTTCTCCAAGTCTGGTTTTTGGTGGCTCATCTACCAGGCAGAGCATGTATACTAAAAAAAATGGTGGTTGTCTAAGGTTTGAAAAATTGCTGAAGAACTAGACAAAGAAATTACCTTGTCTAGTTCACTGGCTGAACCCAATACTTGGTTGAAAGGCTGAATCAGCAAAACCAGGTTGTTTCAGATTGATCAGACTATTTCATTATCAGAGGTTTGGTGTGGAAGGAGGTGTTGTGGTTTCACTGGGACAGAATCATAGGCCAGTCATGGTCTGCAGGCCATTAGCAGTTTGGAGTCAGTGAGGGCAGCTGACCCAAGTTGGCTACAGGTGTATCCCAGAACATAAACATCATGCTCAGTATAAAGGGGGAGTGTCCTACTAGGGTCACCTCCTCTTTCTGCTCCTGAGGACTCTCTTCCCATTCATTGTGACCACTATACATTTGCTGGGCTGAGTATAACTTTGCTTACTTTATACTGGTGTTGGTATTAGTTTGGCTGTTTCATTAAATCTGTTTTCATTTCATCCTGTGAGTCTCCTGTCCTTTATGCAATCCTCCTTCTTGGCTGGGGAGGGTTCATCAGGTGATAGAGCAACTGCAATAGTTTAGCCTTGGAGACAGGCTAAATGAAGACAGAAGGTTGTTCTTAAAAAAAAAAAAAAATTGAGGCATATTTGGTCAAGGCATCATTTCAAAATGAAAAACAAACAAACAACAACAACAAAAATAAACCCAAACCCACCCTGAAATAATTTGATTTTTAAGCAAATGAGGAAAATAAAAAAGTGCTTGTGAACAGCAAACCCGTCATCTGAAGAAGCTCTCACAGCTCTAGGGAAAGGGTTAAAATCCCTGTGGTGTCTCCACTGACCTCCACATTACACTGAAGAGGAATTTGGCCCAAGCTTTCTTTTGGTAGAGAATCTGAGTCAGAAAAGCAGCCTCTGCTCATGGTTCCTTGCTCCTCCCTCTTCTCTCATCCAAGACTTCTCTGGGTCTGTTTCTATACTTAATATTTTAGGTCAACATTAGTAATGTTGAGTTTAACCGGGTTCAAGCAATTCTGTTTTACATTGTTTCTTGGAAAGAGAATCATCCTAGAACTTTTAAATGCTTTACATTTTAAAAAAGGTTTATTTTCAACTGATGGGCTTGTGTCTTCTCAGGAGTTTGGATACCATGCAGTCTAATGTAATAACATTTGTTTTCACAAGGAAGCATATGTTTAATCGCCATCTCATGTAGCTGGATATTTTGAAATCTGTTAATCCATTTTAAAATGCTTGCTTGACCTATACTTGACTTGGGCTTACATGAAATTTTATTATGCTAGTGCAGTCCAATTAGCTGTAAGTAACAACTTTTTGTGAACTATTGCTGTTATGATTATAATATCTAGAGCTCTAGAGTTTACAAGTAACAGAATTAGTGTGCAATATCTATTTATTTTTCTTCCTACAGAAGGAGTCAATCAATTCCATAGTCCTCTCAGGACATTTGTAGCTTTATTTTTTTTCAGAAATATTTGTTGCTTAAGATTCATCCAGTTCATTGCATTCATTCTTCTAAGTACCCCCTGCACCTGAAGGTGTTCCTCCTATGTGGTGTGCAGACTGACTATGATAATAGAGCAGCCTCTAGAATCAGATTCCCTCTGGATGAAATAATAAGCTATGACTGCCAATTCAAACATTCTTCAAGAGCAGCAGTTATTCAGACTTCTAATTAAAACAAAGCTAAAATGTTCAGTGCTTATATTTGACTAGAAATCTTAGTATTGATGTGCTACCGAAGCAAAACTGTATTTTGTGAATATGCGAACTTGCTAATCAAAATATCTTTAGCACTATAATTGATGAATCAAGCAGTCTCCCACTTTATTCTATATTCTAGCCATGCTATAGCTTTCTGTCCTCAATTCTTAATTGATACAATGTGTAGTAGAATCTGAATTTCTTTTATTTAATAGCTTGTATTTCAATGTATATTGTACTAAACCGATGAGTTAAAGTAATCTTTAGATATAAAACCAAAACCAAGTTGTTTCAAAAGATTTGAACTTCCTGCATGTTTCAAGTTTCTGCAAATTCAAGTTTTTTAATTTAAGTAGGTCACTTTTGGGGGGGATGGTTTTCTGTGTAAAATGCTTGGAAAACTGGAATGACCCTGTGATTGAAAAACCTGAAGTTCTAAACTAGTTGCTGATTATAAACTGTCTGAAGTATAAAATGTTTATTTTTCTGATGCCAGTCATTCATTTTCATGCTTCTTAGTTCAATGAGAGGTTTAGTGAGTTCAGGAGTTTCAAGAAGACATGGGTTATTTCACTGGTTCTTCGGCTGCCGAAGGCTATTGGATGTCACTTAAATCTGGACTATAAATTTTGGTTCTGGTTTTCAAATGCTAAAACTTCAAAGATTGCAGTCTGCTTTTTGATGTATTTTTCATTGGTGTCATATTTGGTGATTAACTGTTCAAGCCCCTATATATTGCTGGCAGGATGAGTTTCCTTCTGGGAGATATTAATATTACATAAATTGAAATGAATAGCTGCTTAATTAGAAGGCATGATGTATGTTTAAAGAACACTTTGAGGATGCAGTATGGTCAGGGCAGAAATTCTTCCCCCATCTTTTACATTTGCAATTCTCTCTCTCAGCACCGCTGAGCTGAAGTGTTTATTCTGGGTTTGTTTTTTTTTTTTTGCCTTCTCTCAGGGGAAGAGAAAAATGAAGGTAGCATCAAATTAAAGTTGTCTTATTATGTGTAAGGGTGGTATGTTGAGAAAAGTTATTTATTACAATTCATTTCACCCCGTGAGTGGCTGCTATAGATTTATAAAATCTACTGATAGACTTTAAAGAAGTTACGTGCCTTAGCTTTTATATATCAATAAATTTTCCACAGCTGCAGATGCTCAGAAGCAAGTCTTGTGAAATCTTTGCATTTTATTAAAAAAAAAAAAGCAGTAAAAAAGCCCTAAAGAAACTTGTCGACCTCATCGCCAAGTTCTTCTCCAAATACTTCCAGCTGCAGCTAGAGGGATGAGTCATGCTGAAAGCTGAGGAGCTTTTCTAAAAGCCTTTCACTTGGTTCACATGATTTTTATTTTTTTTAACTTTACATTCCTGTCTGTTTTTCTTTTCCTACCAAAAAAAAAAAAAAACCCTAAACTCAAAGGCGAGTCACCCAAGGAAAACCCATACGAGGATGTGGAGCTGAAAGGCCGTCACGCGGGCCGAAAATCCCATCAGCTGTCCGAGAACTCCCTAGATTCTTTGCACAGGATGTGGACGCCGCAGGACAGGAAATACACATCACCTCTCCAGGTAACGGCATGACAGCAACGGTCTCTCTGTGCTTGAAGCTTGTTTAAAACTTTTGCAAGAAAATCAGTCATGGCATAGGAGGAAGAACAGCCGTACTGAATGAGAAAGGGTATGTGGTAAAAGAATGCAATCAAATGCAGAAACCGTCGCCGGGAATGCTCTTGGCAGCCAGCTGTGGCTCAGCTTCGCAGCGCTGAGCTGCAGAAACTGATGGCTCTTTGTGCTGGCTACAGCCTGATGAGTGTAAGCAGAATCCTTCCACTGGTTGGTTGTGAGCTGAATCTGACCCTAAATCATTTGTATGGCTGCACCTCTGTGTGAACTGCCTCTGTGTTTGCTGCTGGGCTTTTAGTAGGTACAGGAGGGAGAACGTCAACTGCTTATCTTGCCCATGTATTGTTATGCGAGGCCTACTGTGACTTTGCTCATGTGAAGTACATAGCATGGCGTGTTTTACTGTAAAATGCAGAAGGCCAAGTATGCCCCCCCAATAAATAAATGAATAATAAAATACTCAGAAAAACCTGAGTGTCTGCATTTAACAAGGCTGTATAAGTTGTGTTTACAGCACAAAGTAAAAGACTGGGAGCTCTGCAGACTTTCCATTTTGTGGTCAATTTCCCAAAGCAATCTGGGTTTTTTGTGAATGCTATGAAATGCAAGGTTGCTTTGTTGTTTATGGGATCATTGTGTTCATAAGGAAAAACAGAAATTTCATCACATCTTTAATTTTGCAATTCAGAAAGCCTTTTAAAGGAACTTTGTTTTGCACTGAATCAGTAGAAAATTTGCAGTTGAACAAAAGGTCAAAACAATTTACAGTTTTTGTCTTGTAAAGAGAGCTAGAACAAAACCGAATGTATTTTTCTTTCCCATGTGTGCATGTGAGCATCACAGTCCAAGAGAGAAAAGAAGTACTACCAGGATTCTTAGTATACACCTAGCACATCATTTGTAAAACTGGAGTTGTTTTCAGCAAAGCTACTGAAAAGGAAACAGCTGGAAAGCAGTCATCAGGCAGAGTAAGAAGAAACTGTAGCCACAAATATAATCTTGTAGTGAGAGGCATACTATACAAAACAATCATTTTTGGCTCTGTGTGTGTTAACAGGAATTGTGTAGCATCTACAGGATCCAACCGTGTGTACTATCAGGGTAGGAACTGTATAGGTCCACAGAAAAATACTGTCTGCTATTCTGTTTTACATGGGGCGACCAAAGAATATACAGATTAAAATGACTTCTGTAAGGTTGCTCAGTGAATAAGTACTCTCTGGTACCTTTGCTATCTTTATTCTGGTAGCTTCTTTTTGAAATGCTGCCAGGAGTTTCCTGCCAGGAGTCAGTCCTGCCATAATTGTGCTGTCATTGTGCTGATATTTAAAGCAGAGACACTAACAGCAGGTCAGCTATGGGCCTGGGTAATTCTCCAATGACAGAAATAGAAAAGTCTAAATTTCCTAAAGAATGGCAGCTTTGGCAATGATTTACCACCCAGTTTTTCCATCATAGCAACATAGCTGGATTAGCAACATGACTTTTCAGTCATGGATGGTGATAAACAAGATGGAAGAGATCAGAAGGTCACCAGACTTGCAACAATCATCTACAAAAAGAACTGCTTTCACTAAAGCATAGACTGCTGCAGATTTTCCTGGCGTGCTAACCTGTGGTAAGCAGAGGCCTCAGAAACACTGGTTTGTGATCATTTTGAATCCCGCTCTGTCATCTTCTTTCTCATTCGTTACTTTCAGGTTTTTAAGTCATCAGATATAAAAAGTGTTATTGATGACATTGTATTTGTGATGCAAAACACGTACAGAAACACCTATGCTTAATTCTATATGGCAAGGTGTTGTAGTAGGTAAGCCCTCCCAGGAGAGTAAATGAGACATTTATTACTGAAGGTTTATAGCTCATAGTACTGATAACAGAATATTAGTGAAAGCCAATTGACAGCTGTTTGACATATGAATGCTTTTTTCTAGACATGCTGATTAAGCTTCTTACAGTGTTTGCGTTTGGGAGGAGAAGGCAGGGACCTGGCCCTGCCAGCCTGCTGGTTAACCTTTCTGAGAGCTGGGCAGAGCTCCTCGAAGGACTGCTGCAAAAGTGCCCCAGTTTTCTAAAGGTGGCTGTTACTTGGTGCTTAATCCTGTCAGTGAGATTTTCCATCCCCCTGCAATGACAACAGTTTCACACTTTAAAGGGAATTCTTTGGGAATGCAGGTCAAAGCTGTAACCATGCCTCTGCATGCTGGCAGACCTTAAAACATCTTAACGCCACAGAAATACAGCAAGCTTGATTTTCTACTTTCTTCCTCTAGGATAAAACAGCAACTTCAATGTAATTGCTTTTGATTATCAATACTGCAAGTGAAAGAGATGCATCAGAACCATCGGGTCAGTGTTCTGATGTCAGCCCAGCTGACAAGTTAGCTGTCAAGTTAGGCTTGAAGACTCATGGAGTTGATGTGATGTGGGTGCATGGAATGCACCAAAGTCAAAAGTACTGTTGTTTTCTTTGAACTTTGAAGTCTTAGGTATTGACTCCCGTCCCTTTGCTTTTGACCTTAAGCCACCTCTTGCACATATCCTACAGAGTAGTGGCTCACCTGGCATAATGTCCTTGTGTAGCCACCACTCATTCACAAAGACCTGTTTCTGCACAAAGTGTTCCTGAGGAAGGGAAGAGCTCAAGCTGTTCTTCTTCTTGCAGATACCTTCAAAGCCCAGCAGCCAATCTCTGCGCATTGGGAACTGGTCAGAAAGGAAGAGCCACCGCTTACCACGGCTGCCCAAGCGGCACAGCCATGATGACATGTTGCTGCTGGCTCAGCTTGGCATTCCCTCCTCCCCTTCCAGCCTCAATGAGGACAGCCTGAGTACCACGAGTGAGCTGCTGTCTACACGACGGGCCAGGAGGATCCCAAAGGTACTGGCTGGGTGATCAGGTTTATCCTGAGGATAGGTCACCTGTCTGCAAGAGCTTGCAAATTTCTTTCCAGCCTTTAGCCATCACTGAAAGCTGTTTTTCTGTCCTAGAGGAAAATTGGTATCAAAACAGAAACAGTAACTTTCAGGAGCTAAGACATACTCCTTTTTTACATAAAGCCATACTGTGAAAATCTCTTACCTAAAAGTGGGTAACTCTACCCTGGTCCAAGAGTAGCAAACATCTGATTGTTATCTTTGCGCAGAATTATTTTAAGCCAGTTCTATTTTCCACACTTCTCTTTAACCTTTGTGCTCCAGAGTATTGTTGTGTACCTAACTTTATGATTTTGAATGGGTGATTGCCAAACTATTTATAACATTGAGCAGCGTCAGAAGTGGTTTTTTTTTCCTCTATAATACCAGTCTCAGGAAAATAACTGTTATTGGCCCAATATGTTCCCCTTCATTTAGTCACAACCTGCCTCACCCTGATATCCCTACTATCTTGATAGGTTTTAAGTAAAAATTAACTTTCCATTTTTCAAGGAGTTTTCTAAGTCAAAATGGGATGTGAAGAAACCCTAGGCCACCAAGCAACAACAAAAAAATCCCAACAAACCTTTTCTAGTACAATAGCAATAGAGAGGTGGAGAGCTGCCAATATATTTATTCTTGGCTTGTGAACAAAGTTGATTTTACTGTAAATTCAGCTTTGTCCTGTTCTTATTAGAGAGCATATTTTAAAGTACATGGTTGTAAATACTGTGAGTAGAGGGAGATTTTTATGTTCCTGTCAATTAGTCTGAAATCTCAACTAAGCAGGAAACAAACATAGGATTTATTTCCTCCTTTTTGTCCTTAATATTAACTATATTTTTACTTTCTTGGAATATACTATTTTACTGCACAAATAAGCATACATCTGTGAAGGAAGATAGAGTAGCTCATGACTTGATTTTAAGTAAAACTTGGAAAGTTTGGCTGTTTTGTACCCAACATTTTTGGCTTTTTTTTAATTTAAGGGACAAACATTCTCCTTATATGAAATTGTTTTCCACATATGAATGTTCATAGTTTTATTTTTTTGACTGTGTGCTAACACATAAGTTACTCTTATACTCAAAATATGATCTTAAAGTCCACGAGGCAAAGGTGAAGTTGAATATGGCTACTGGATCATTATTAGACAGTGTAACTGAGAGATAAACAATAGCATAGAGAGGAATGAGGTGGTAGAGGATAACAGCTACCTTGGAGACCTCGGGCTCATTGTGCTTTTATAGAAAATGTCTACAAGATTGTTGAAAATGAGATTTACGTTTCTGAGTTATTTATTTGTTTTCTAAAATATGTTGTAAAGGAGTAAGATTCACAATAAGTGATTCAAAGAAATGGGATTCAAAATAAGAGAGATAAGAAATGCACTTTGCAATAGTAAAGGCTTTAAGGGGTTTGGCTGGCCTATCATCCATGGTCAAATTCTTTGTTTACATAGCTTAATTAAAAGTGTCCTGGAAGAAAACTGTTTGGTCTTACTGATTCCTCATTTTCTTATTTTGCAGCTTGTCCAAAGAATCAATTCCATCTACAGTGCAAAAAGAGGAAAAAAACGACTGAAGAAACTTTCTATGTCCAATATTGAGACAGCATCCCTACGAGGTATGACACAAGCGTCACGGTTTGTTGGATCCATTTGAGTGTTACCGGATTAACAAACGCACTTCTTTCCTCCACGTCTACCTTGGGCTCTACTTTGTTTAGAACTTTCTTCTACAAACAATGTTAACTTTCTATCTGCAAGAAGATAAAATGGGGATGAGCTAAAACACACAAGATTCTCAACATTGTCTATCCTATTAATGCCAGGATCAGCTGCTTCTCCAGTTCGCTTTTGAGTAATTTGTATCTGTAAGTTTTGTCCAGAATTCACAGTTTTGACCTTGTAATTAAATCATGCATTTTCCTGGCATGTGAATGTAACTCACAGTGCGCTTCAGACTGCTTCTGGAAAAGCAGGGCCCAAAAAGAAATTCAGGCCATGTTTATAGCAGGAGTACAACAAAGCTTGAATGAGAGTAGATCTCAGAAATCACCTTGTCATGGGGTCACTTTTGTGTATTACTCTTGCTCAGTTTGGTGAGGTCTGGTGAGTGAAAATGTTGCCCGGACAGACAAAGCTCATTAGGCTTACTTTGACTTCTCAAGTGCTGCATAACTTTTTTCCAAAAAAATCAGTCTGAAAAAGAAGTGGAAGGCTTAAAATCCATTTCCAAATGGCACGTTCACCTCTAGTTAGGCATAGACGGGCATTCAGTGCAATCAGCTGCTGTAATGGAGAATGAATTTTGCACTTTCATCAAAACAACACTCTTATTCTCAAGAAAAATTGAAACTCAATCCAAGAAAAACACAGTCTAAAGAGTAATTCAAACTGTTTATTTCATGATATTTTAAAAATAAGGAGAGAGCATGTGTGGATCACAAGGCTCAGTGTGGGATACAATTTTTCCCTGTTTCACCACAGTAAACCAAGTTTGTTTGCTTTGGTTTTGCATTAACTGATCCCTCTATCTCTTCTGCAGATGAGAACAGTGAGAGTGAGAGTGACTCAGATGACAGGTTTAAAGGTAAGGGATCAGCCTTCAATGACTTCTAGTCAGCCACTGTCACAGATATTATCAAATTGTATTCTTCCTTTGCTGCACATTGTTTCCATGGCCTATATTTTCATTCCTAAGCTATGCTAACTCCATTACTACAGAGCTCACAAAATTTCCAACACAGGAGCACAAATATGGAAAGCAAGGACAAAATGAGCTGTGAGGATCTAACAAGGATTTGGCAACTGTGTCATATAATGAAGAACAGGACTTTTGATAGATTTGCTTTGTCAGCCTCTTCACAGATGCTGATGTTTTCCAGACTGGCTACTGGGTGCAAACTTAGAGGGATGAGATTGGATAAATATTCTCTCTTCTTATTCGTACAGTGCTTTAAGTGTTTCCTGCTAGCTGCTATTGGAGGCAACATTCTGGGTCTGATCCAGCGTAGTGGTTCTTATACTCTTTTATAGGTCTGCAGTCTCTAAATTGTAGGAATTCCTTTATCAGTGCACAGCACCTGCACAAACTCTGCTTGAGCCAGGCCAATAAATTAGTCCTTCATTTTCAAGAGTCCTGATACACAGAACTATAAAAAAGTTGAAGGCAGCAGCAACAACAGATTTTATTACTGAAAACCTAACATGTTGTTAGTAAGCATGAGGGGGGGGAAGAAAACAAGACTGGAGCTGTGGTTGTAAGATAAGGGGCAAGCAGATGTCACCTGCTTGTTGTTCATGCAGGAAGACTTGCTGGAAAAAACTGACTTAAGGAGAAATATTTGTTCCAGGTAGGTGGTGGCAAGACCACCCAAACCAGGCTGTATGCAACATCGTACAGTAATGTGTGGAAAAAGACTCATTGTTCCTTTGTAGACAGGTACCAGCCCCAAAGCACTTTCAGTTCTGTTTCTCATTGTGTCAAAAAATAAGGGTTGCTTTTGCTCATAGGCCATGAAAGCAGACTGACAAGGCCTGGCCTCTCCTTTGTTAACTGGGAGAAGATTCTGCTTTCACTGGAAACTGGGAAGTTTTTTCCCCTGTTGATGTGTAATGGAGGATCTTCATTCTGATAGCTCCCTAACTGACTGTACCTGTGTGACCTTATATTTACATTGATGCTCTCAGGGCATCCTGAGCCAAAGGTCCAGCTGTCCTGTGAAGCATGACAGGATTCACTGTGTCCCCATCCGTTAGGGTGGGGTGAGTTCTTAGGTTTCACCTCTTGCAAATATGAAGCACTGGCCGGCAGTGTGGGGCTGTCTCAAGGCAGGACAAGGCAGGTTATTTCTTGGGATTTGGCTTTCTTAGTAGTGCAGTCACACCAAGACCCAAGTGCTTTATCGAAATAATTTTTAATTTGTTGAGTTGTTGAACCAGCTGTATGACAGCTGGTCTTCAAGGGGTTTCCCTTTCTTTCTGTCAATTAATTACTGCTGGGATCAAGTGCTTGTGAGATGTATTTCCCCACCACAAGGACAGGCTGCCTGTTGCAAGCTGTGGGCAGTGTCAGTGAATATAACCTTAAGGGATTGACATGTGCTGCTAATAATTCGTTTGCAATTGCACAGAGGTCCTGGTGTGAAGAGGTGGGGAAGAACATGCAGGAAGCTGGTTTTACTTAGCTGTTGTCACTTGTTGGTCTATCAGGACTGGTAACGATGTTACTGACTAGTCTGCCATAGTTGTCTAGTAACAAG
>JAVSBS010019827.1:33090-45097 GCA_033124195.1 Coracias cyanogaster
TTGAATCAGGACAGAGTATGGCTGTGAGTCTAAGATTGCCCTTCAGTCGAATTGGCACAATGAAAGTAATCCCACGGGGGGCAATTTGTACCTCATTCCTTTCTTTTCCCCCTTCTCTGGAGATCGCTTGTATGGACTATGCCTGTGCTGCAGAGGAGGTGAAAATGCATCTTCAGTGGTTCTAAGCATAAAGCTGTGCTACGTTGGGATGGGTCGTGGAACTGTTTTTCAGCAATGTAAACCAGGTCCAAGTCAGGCCTGAGACGTGTCACCCTGGAGGCCCTAGTGCATTTACACACCCACATAAGGGCTTATAATCTAGTCTTATGTGCAAAGGAAAAGCAGACCTTTGGCAGGGTAACAGTTATGAACTGCAAATTATTTCAGTGACTTAGTGTTGCATCACTTCAGGACTTGGAGAGAGTTTTGATTTATGGGTGCAATTACTGTGGGAGTCTACAGTATAAAGGTTTGCTTTTGCAAGGAGAACATATTTGGAGTACTATGCTGAGGAACTGAAAGTCCTTTGTGAATGGCTGTGGCTTTACACATACACATTACTGTCCCAGGTAACAATCTTGTCTCTTTCTTTTTCAAATGCTAGCTCATACCCAGCGTCTAGTACACATCCAGTCAATGCTGAAGAGGGCTCCAAGCTATCGAACCCTGGAACTGGAGCTGATTGAATGGCAGGAACGGGAGTTATTTGAGTATTTTGTGGTAGTGTCACTGAAAAAGAAGCCCTCTAAAAACACTTACCTCCCAGAAGTGACATATCAATTTCCCAAGGTAAAAGAAAAATTCTTAACTACAGTTCATTCTAAGATCAATAAAGAAAATAAGTGGGAAAAGTAATAGAAATCTGTTTTTTTTAATGGAGTTAATTCAGCTTTCATAATTGTCCCAAAGCATTCTGTTACAAAGCGAAGGGTATAGAGAAGGTGACTGAAAGATTTCCCTGTTTACAAATTTATCTTTTCCAGTGCTGGAGAGTTTGGCCTGATGGTAGATGTTTTAAAGACTGTTTAAATTCAGTTTCTAAATATTTCACTTTTAACTCATTTTGGCTATATTAGGATTTGTTCCAAAACTCACTGAAGTCAATGGAAAGACTTTTAGCTGATCTATGGCATTTCTCTTGTGCTCTTGCAGCAGAAAGGAATTTGAGTTAGGACTGTGTTTTAAGTGGCCGTTGTGCAACAAGGGAGTTTTGGGTAATTAAAAAAAAAAAAAAATTAAAAAAACCCAGCAGTGATTATGTCTATTGTATTACCATCTATAAGCCTGTCTTGGGGTCAGACCTCACTCTGCCAAGCACAAATAACGAACAAGCTGATGGACCCTTGCTCTTCAGAGCTCATTAGTAATCCCGCTTCCTGAAAGCTGCTGCGAAGCTGGCACAGACAGTAACTGACTGAACCTCAATTTTCTCCCTCGCAGCTAGAAAGACCAACCAAGCAAATGCGTGAAGCGGAGGAGCGTCTCAAGGCTATCCCTCAGTTCTGCTTTCCTGATGCGAAGGACTGGCTCCCTGTCTCTGAATACAACAGGTAAAGCCTCCGGCGCTCCTCTGCTGCGCAGTGTTGATGGAGCGCATCTGGAGCAGCCAGGCTCACTGATGCCCAATTAAGGAAGTAGCAGTTTGAGTCTTAGCCACTTCAGGCTCACACAGCTGTATTTAATTATTTTTTTAAGTTCTGTATTATTTTTCTTCCCTATTCTGCTTGCCTCACAGACCTATGTGACTGAAGGGGAGAGGTTTGAAGGTTCCTCTCAGTGCTAAAGGCAAAGGCATAGATAGAAGTATTTAAAATAAATCTTAAAAAGGACAGGGCCCTGCCCACCACCTGCCTGAGTCATTTGCTTCAGAACGCTTGTCTAACAGTACAGGACAGGTACCTCTTCATTTAGCTCAAAGAAATGTTGTTCTGAGTACTTGCAGGAGTGAGTTCTGTCCCAGCAGAGGAATCCTATCTTACTTCCCTCAGAGAAGAATGACTCCAACAGAAGGGCAAGGGAAGGAAGAGGCAGGCTTACATTTTCATTCTAAAAGAAACCTCAAAAAATGTATCTTTTTTTTTTCCCCTGCATCGAGGTGTCAGAACCTGTTGATCTGAAGTTGTAGAAGTAGTAGAATAAGAAGAAGGGATAGAAGCAGCGGATGCTTTGGATTGGAAGGAACAAAGGCTCAAAGCCCCGTCCAACCTGGTCTTGAATGTTTCCAGGGATGGGGCAACTACAACCTCTCTGGGCAACCTGTTCCAGGGTTTCACCACCCTAATTTCTTCCTTGTATTTATTCTGAATCTACCCTCTTTCAGTTTAAAACTGTCACCCCTTCTCCTATCACTATAGGCCCTGCTAAAAATTCTGTCCCTATATCTCTTAGAAGCCCCTTTTAAGTATTGAAAGGCTGCAATAAGGTCTCCCTGGAGCCTCCTCTTCTCCAGGCTGAACAACCACAACTCTCTCAACCTCTACTCACAACAGAGGTGTTCTAGCTTTCTGATAATTTTTGGGGCCTCATCTGGATCCATTCCAACACATCCATGTCTTTCCTGTGCTGAGGACTCCAGATCTGGGTGCAGTGCTCCAGGTGGGATCTCCCCATATTCCCCTAGAATGTGAGATGGCTTTTTAAGATGCATAGTCTGAGATGTGTAAATGAAGTAGGACCTGTTCAGAGTGTGTCTTACAGGTACTTGAAACAATAACAAGGAACTAGCCTTCACCTGCAGCAATTACTGTAGCCAAGAATATGTATGGAACTTCTTATTGGCTTAAATATGGCACATGCAACATAACCATGTTATACTCTGTGTTGCTTGGCTATATTATACAGTATGTGGAAGCACCTGAATAGTGAGTTATTGAAAACACTAAAGAAGTGGACAGCTGAGTGGGCGAGAAGCAAACAGCCCTGCCTATGCAACATTTCACCTCTTCTGCTGCCACTCTCCTAGACAGACCTTTCGTGAGCCCATGTTTTTGAAACAAGATATCCTTCCCATGTACAGCTATAATTATATAAGCCCTGCCCTTCCAGCACAAAGAAAAAGTGTTTTATGTAATGCCATTTAAAACTTCCAAAGCAGTCAGGCAGAAATTCACAGACACTTCCCTTTACCTGTGCTGCAATTACAGCTTTAAACTGTTCTTTTACTTCCCTGTCACAAATGGTACTTATCCTAGACATGGATATAAAATGAGCTGGATTTTGGAAATCTGTGTTGCTTCTGGATGAGAAAATGATTTATCTACTTTTAGAGAATATCTGAGGCTCTCATCTTAAGAACAAAGCACAGTTCAAAGACAGGATCTAACTAAAATGGGCAGAGGAAGAGAAGACCCTCCAGTGGGTAGAAACTCTCACTGGAGGAAATGACTCTCACTGGATATGGCAGTGTCTCTTTCTAAATGATCTACCTTGAAGCTATGCTGTAGTTCTGATAGTAATATCTGGGCAATTTATTTTCTTCTAGTGAGACCTTCTCTTTCATGCTGACTGGAGAAGATGGAAGCCGGAGGTTTGGTTACTGCAGGAGGCTGTTAGTAAGTATAGCACCTTCCCCTCAAAACACAGAATTCTGTTAAACGGTATCTCAAAACTGTAGTCTGGACTTTGAGAGTATCTTTCATGGTTTTAAAAGAAAATGGAGTTACTCACTCTGAAATTTGGAAATGTAAGGAACTCAAGTAAAAGAGGAATTTAAAATGGCTGTTTCAATCCAATAGATTCCAAGTCTTATAGGAAATTCATAAGAATATGGGAAGTTTCTTGTATGAGCACTTACTTTTAAAATTCTTTATATTATGTGCTTTCAAGCAGAATCTACAACACTGCAAACAAAGGCAAATGTGCTGTTTCTAAACATTTGTGAGTAGTGTTTATCTCTTGGACAGATGCTTAGATCTCCAAAGAACTCTGTCAGCATTGCCTAATCAGTCTGCAGCAGGTCCGTGATTTAGGTAACCTGTCGAGTAGGAGTACAACCATGGTGGAGAACATGCCACCATCACCATTTGCTCGGGGCCATGCAATAAGCTTATGCCTGTACTGGGAAGTCCAACTTCTCAGGCAAATGACTGCCTACAGCAGCATTGAAAAGTTGAAAATAAGTACCCCCTATCTAGGAGAAAGGGACGCTGGCACCTTCCCCTTCCTTCCCTCTCACACACAATTCCCCACCTTCCCAAGCAGGGAGCACTTGCCTTCAGTGGCTTCCAGTAGGCAGAGCAACTCATAGTCATTAGAACTGCACCCTCCATCTTGCATGCTGCCTGTGCCTGACCCTGCTCTTACCCTGCTCTTTGTCTATGGGAAAGCTCCTTCTCGTGCAGACAGCAGATGCTCGCTCTGGGAGGTATTGCTGTGTGTGGCTCCTCTATTTGTAAGAAGTTTCTTTTAAACTAACATAACAGAAAACTTGTTTATCAATTCTGTGGGCGGTATTTGCCATAGGTAGCATCACAGAGACTCGCTTACTCGAACACAGTGTGTAAGTGTGGGCCACAACAAGGTTTTTAAATGGTAAGGAAATGTCAATGAAGGCTTGTGTTGCAGTAAATTCAGGGCTGGTCAGGGGGTGATTCAGAGATAAACAAATGGAACACCTAGAAGGTATCCTTCCTGGTGTACAT
Source organism: Coracias cyanogaster (assembly GCA_033124195.1). Classification (NCBI taxonomy): domain Eukaryota; kingdom Metazoa; phylum Chordata; class Aves; order Coraciiformes; family Coraciidae; genus Coracias; species Coracias cyanogaster. The sequence continues at coordinate 37,731 of JAVSBS010019827.1, forward strand.
AAGTGGAGCAACATGGAGGGCAGCAGTACGAGGCTGATACTGAAATAATCACAATAAAAAAGATGTATACACAGGAATGTTGAATTAGTTTGTCAATGAAGGATTAACATAGGTTTTTCCTACTCAAGGCTCAGTGAAATCCACCTGTAGTAGGAATACTGGGAACAGAACTAAATCAATGCTACACACTTCTATACAAATGGTGTTTTGAGACCGCATTGGAGATCAGCTTTTCTCCTCCATTGGTTATGGCAAAAATCAATCAATAGATAGCAAAAATTAATTCTAAAAAGGGAAATGTGCTGTCTTGCTAAATCTCTCTAATAATTATAAAGCCAGTTATAAAGCTGATCTGCTGCTGCCCTGGGAGATCACTTAATTCAGCATGTCTCACCTGGTTCCAAAACCTGAGCTGCAGAAGCTGACATGTCTCATCTCACTGGTACAGCCTACCCAGCAGCGGGAAGTGGAGTCATACCAATATACTTCACCAGCTTGTCCATTTCTGGGGTGAATCGTGCCGTGCCTTCTGAGAGCAAAACTGGCATGGTCTGGGGCTTAGAAAGAAAGAGGAGTTTGAAAGCTGCAGAGAAACATCTCAGCATTTCTCTGTCTGGGGAAATGGCAAAAGTAGCAGAGATCTACTATTATTTGGATCCAGAAATCTCTTTCTGTCCTGATGGCAGAAATAGTGGAATTGAGGTTGTAACTTGAAGTGTATTCTTCACAGGGATCTGCTGTTCTCACAAAGGCTAGTATTTCTTGTCCCTCACAATGTTGGTGCATAGGTGGAAGAGCCTCACTGATGGGTACCCCCGTGTGATATTTCTGTTTAGTCATCTTATTTTGGATGTGCAAATACAGATTTCGTGCAGGCAACAAGGAGCAGGCAAATTCTGCAGGCACTGTTTATATGCCAGAGGCTGGCTTGGGCTTTAGAGGAGATTTTTGTATCTGGGTGTACTATTTCCTAAGCAGTTTCTGAAAGCTTCAGTCAGGGTGGCGCTGATGTCCAGGAGTCGCTGTCATGGCCAGAGATGCTCTTGTAATACCCAGCAAGAGGTGTCTCAACTTCTAGACTGTTTGACAGACCTCAGCAGCAGGTTCCATGGCTGCATGGGCCATCCAGCTTGATCCCATGGGGATAGCTGTCTCTCTGTGGAGGCTGGTGTTCCAATTCCTTTGTTTATGAAACAACTGCTTTTTGTTGGCCTTGTTCTCCTGTGGCATGTTGTGATCTGAAGAAACTGCTCCACTCGTTCTCAGAAAATAAAATTTCAGATTTCAGATTGTTTTGGATCCTTTTTTGGGGGGTGTGTGTTAAAACCCTGCAAGAACTACCTCAAGGGATAGAGTGACAATATGTTCTGTTTGTACTACAAATCCTGTACAGTATCCCCTTTAAATGTATTTATATTGTTTTGTTTCATTTTAGAACAGGATTAGAATGGAATGTAACCTATTGTACCACAGCAAACAATCTGCAATTCCAATGGACAGGGTGAAGTTTTCCAGTTACTTCTTGATAAGTCCAAGGCAATCATGTAACAGCTTCCCTATGACTTGATGTGAGAAGTATGCATCTTGTATAAAAGGAAATGGACTAATATATAGTAGAGATATTAACTCTTACTACTATGCCATTTTACTGCAAATAAGACATTTTTCTTTAATGACTCAGATTAATTTAGTTTTCCATGCTAATTAATCCATCAACTTGCTAGGCTGTTTTCTAGAGCTGTTCTTGGGCTGTGGCTCTGCGATACACACATCTCAGCGGCAAAGGTGATTTGAGCAATTCCTGCTGGGGGCTTAACCTCACCTGGCTGGTCACAGCCCTCTCCAGTGGACAGTCCAATGTCCCTGATGCCACAGGGCAGCAAACTGGGTAGGGGCAGAAGGGACAGGGGTGAAGCTGCTATAATCTGAGTATCTTGTAAAATACGGATTTTTTAATTTGATTTAGTGTATAATTTTGTTTTGCTGATTACCTTGATTTAATATGTTAAAAAAATTGTTTTCTAAAGGGTGTGACTGAAGTGTTAGCTCTTTTCTATTTGTGCACTCTATAAGCTTGTGCCCAGAAAGAGCACAGTGGATGTACAACGATCACAGTGCTGAAAGCAAGGACCTTCTCAAGTGGGTTTCTGCTGACACAGCCTCAGCTGCAAAATCCACCAGTACTGGAAAATCTGCAAAACTTTCCTTACTGGGAGGCCATGAACAGTCTCTGCAGCCCAGAAAAGGGTGTAGACAGCCAGAGAGATACCAGGCCTGTATCTTCTGGGAGATATTTGGATCCAGTGCAGCTCCTTGGCAGCTTGGGCTGTCAGTGGCCTTGCGGCTGGGGTCCACAGCCGGCTGGCCGCTGTCCCCAGGGACAGTCGTAGCATGTAAGCTGCTGTTCTACGGGATCTTCACAAGCATCTTGGGCTTTACTGCCATCAAGTTGCTGCAGATGTTGAGAGGTGATAGATCTAGCTATTGGGGCAATACTGGAGTATAAGATACTGCATCATCAAAACAATGTCCTGCAGTTTGTTGCTGCAGCTGGCTCACAGGAACAGTAGGAGATGCACATTTCTATCGTATAGGGCAGACATTCGGGAAGACCCAGTTCCCAGAGCAGAAAGCTGTCAAGCTTTCTTGGCTGGTAACTTTGTACTTGCAGAAGTAAGATGAAAACTTGCAGAGTCTGTTTCACCCTGTTCTACCTCTTTCTTCCCTCTCACATAAAAAGCGCTCCTCCAGCACTTTTTTAGGCTAAGACAAGCCATCCTCGGGATTCACTGGAGGAGCAGCTGCCTGAACATGAATTGTGTACGTCGAAACATGAAAAACAGACATTAGGTGGGACTAGTTCATCCTGCATTTGCTGGGGTAGAAGAAGGGATTTCATTACACTGTGAAAGCAACTTTTGTGGGATGCAGACTAATGTTTATGGAACTGAAAAAAGCTCACTGGAAAACCTTTTATTCCCCTTGCCTCCTATCCCTCCATCCTGCCTTTCCCCAAGTACTTTTGACAGCTTTGTGCACATTGGGTGCTCTGGCATTTAAAGTTCATGTTTGAGATATAACAAGAATCCTTTATGACAAGCTTTTGGATTTAAAACACCCACAGTTTTCTCATGGTCTGTATTGGATTGGCCCTAACAAGGAACTAGGAGCTGCCACAGAAGCTGGTTTGTGACAGGAATATTAATTTTGGACTCCTAACTTTTAAATTTTTCTGCTTCCTGACACCATTAGGGAACATCTCTGTTTCTGGATGTGTTGGCTTGCTTGTGAGGCTAGGGCTTGTCTGACCATGACATTGTGATTGCATTAGACTTAAGGGAGTGGGGATCCGATCTGACACAACCTGATTTCTGCAAACCTACTTTTCAGCCTCTGCATTTGTAGGTCTGTCATGGTTTAAATTAAACCAGCAACAAAACAGCAGACTTTCCAAGAAGGAGCCTTGCTGAGATTTCAGTATGTCTCTCTCTGAAACAGCCAAGCCATATCTAGTATATGCAGAAAAATATTCATGGGAGGCATCTCTTCTATCTTCTTGATGTCATCCTTTCAAGCTATGCACCCTATCAGGTTGCATGTGGCTCTAATATAACTGAGCAGGAGAAATGTGCTGGGAACGTTATTCAGGAATACCGTGTTTCCTTGTTTAAGCTTTGGAATTGAATCTGTATCTTCCATTGTTCCAAGATCAAGACAGTCCTAGAGCCAGGTAGGATTAAAATAGTGTCCTTTTCACTTTCCCGCAGAAGGGAACACACATTACACAATCTGTGTATGAAAATGGCATTTGTTTTGTCATTTAGAGTTCAATATTTTTATGTACAATTTCTGTTATATGATCATAGCTTTAATTGCAGCTAATTGCAATTAAAGCATCTACAGTTCTGATCTAAAAGGGAGCACAGAGGGTTAGAGGCTTACACAGAGCTAACGCATGTGCTTTGCAAAAGCTGCTTTTTTCAGATACCTTACCTGCTGCTGTGCATTTGTGATGGTCCTTTTTCACCTGGTTTTGGGGCGGCCCTCACTGCTTCCTTTGGTTTTCCTAATAATGCTTTCTGGGAAATTATTTAGATCTCAGGTGAGGTGTCCTGTCCCATTTTGGGGAGGAAGGAGCACAGCGCTTCTGGAGTCTTCGGGTTGATGCTAGTTTGTTTCTTGCTGTGCTCTTGCCTCTTTGAGATGGCAGAAAGGACTATGGTGCATGTTTCTGTTTCTTGCTGTTTTATAGGTCTGGTTTTGCTGCCTTTCCTGGGAGGAGAAGTGCAGGAAGGAAAATGTGTTTGGTCCTCACTGCCTTGGTTCCTCTGATGTCAGCATGCTGGGACTAGCATTTCCCTGTTATTTCTAGGGCTGTGGAACCAGGAGCTTTCCTGACACCTCACAGCCTCCCCAGTACCTCAACAATCTTAAACCACTCTGTTATGTGTCTGAATGGCTGGGGAGTATGCACGCTGCAGGGACCGCCTGCCCTGCTTTGAAAGCAGGTGCATGCAGTGTGTGAGAGACTCTCAGCGCTGTGCCACACTGGGAGGAGATAACTAAACGCTCTCCTAGAATTCAAGCACAGAGCAAGGAGGTGTGATTTGAAAGAGAAAAAAATGGCAGGCTTATTTTTTGGAGTAAAAGTGTCCTGTTTCTCCTGCCAAAGCAGGTTTTGGAGTGGGCTTTAGTCAGTAAACTTCAGATTAAACTTGTTATAAAAAAGACTGTCTGAGCCAATTGCAGACCAGCCCTGATGCAGATCTCAGCTCCTCCATCTTGTAGCCAAGTTCTTGTCAGTTTATGTTCATCCTCTTGGGAAACTGTCTTGTTATCAACAACATTAGCATTTTCATTTGTGATACTGGACTAGGGCTGAAAATATCTTGGGCTCCATGAAAACAAATTGAAAACAAATCAAAACCAAAATATCATCCCCTCTATCCCTCTTCTTCTAGGGGGGGAGTGGAGTGCATCAAGGCAAAGTCAGTCAACGGGCTCTCAGCTGTGCCACTTCACCATACAGCTTTCCTGAACTGGATCTACCCATTGTGTGGAAGAGTGAGCCTTGCAGGACATGACTCCAAGGCTTTGTAGCTACCTTGTAGAGCACAGCCTGCAACTTGGAAGGACGCACTTCTGGGAAGAGAGGAGGTTAAGGCAGTACTTTTGGTCAGACCCAGTGCCCAAGTCTTCCCTGGTGAAGAAAGATAAGTCCAGGCAGAGAAGGGAAGAGTGTCATGTCCCATACAATGTTTTTCTGGGAAAGAAGCAAACCAAAGCACAATGAGCAAGTGTCTTAGTTCCAGCTTTGAGGTGTAAACTAATGGCTGAGAGGGGAGGTTATGTGAAGAGTTGCCAGTGTTAGAAATTTGAGAAGTCCTGCCCCTCAGAATGGCTCTGCCTGAGGCTTTTGCTTGCTGCCTTTCACAGATTATTTTTATGCATTTGGGAGGCTGTGCTATTTGTAGGAAAATGTCTCTGAAAGAACAGAAAAGGGTGTTCTATATGATTAGTGCAAGGAGGGAAGAATCCCAACTCTGACACATGTAGCCTTTAAAACGTTTGAAAGCAATGATATTTCATAAAGGAGAATCTTTTGAGTAAGCGCTAAACAGTTATTGTTTCTGGTCTTATAGATGACCCAGGAATGTGATGTTTTTACTGGCACTCAGTGAGACAGCTCTTGCTTGGGAGCTATCCAAGGCTTCTGGCACAGCTTCGGCATTCCTGCAGATTTGACACAATGATTTTAACCAAAATCCCACATGCTTGATATAATCACTCAGTGCCTTTAGAAGGATTTTATACCTAATATGGACAAAAAAAGGGCTCTGCTTTTTCAGAGATGTGACGTGTAGTGAGCAGGTTTGGATCCAGAAATAGACTCATCTGTATTCACTTATCTTTGGTATTTTTTTGTGGTCTTTATTATAACAGGCAGGCACCTGCTGACTGTCCAAGTCTATACTGCAATATTCAGATTTAAAAAGCACAGCTACCCCTCAATTTCTCTTGATCGGCATCTGTGTGGCATATAAATGTCAAACACATCATGGGGAAGTTAATCACTGTATCAGTAGATTGTAATGGTGAGACAAAGATGAAAATATACTGGCCTTCTGTGCGGACACAGAGGGGATGATCAGCTACTTTGGCTAAATGTGCAAGTGGGGAGGAACTGGTGGAACAGTGACTGAGCTCCTTTATCACAGATTTGTTATTAATGGAGATGATTTGGTCACTGCTGCCTATCAATAATGTACAGCTATGCAAAGAGGCTAAGTGGTGCCAAGTGATTCTTTTACAGCTGCTTTTCATACCATGTGGCACAATCACAGCTGACTCCATGAGATGCAAGGAAGTAGGCAGCCTTGCCTGTTGTCTCAGAGCCTACTTTCAGCTTTTTGCTGCTGGGGTACTGGGGTTTGCTTGTGTACCTGCAGCTGTTCTGTGCCGTGATGGATGTAGCTCCTGGACGAGGCTGTGCCAGGACTTCCCTGCATTGTATCCTGGGGCTACGTGTGACTGCATCTGAAGTCAACAAGCTGCCTTGTTAAAATAACAGTCCCTAGGATGTATGTGCCTGCTGATCTGGTGAAAATCAGTTGCAACTACACAAAACTGAAATGCTGCATCACAGCTTATTAAAAATACAGTGGGAAGCTGCTATGCGTGGATGTCACTGCCATCTGCGCGCGTTGTACACATGCATGACACAGGCAGTTGAGCTCTCTGCTCTGGGGACCTTGCCAGTGAGCCTAGTTTATCTAAAGTGCTCAGCATTGGCTTAATTCTGCCTCTTTTTCCGTAAATCCAGCCAGTGGTTGTACGCTTCTTTTGCATGCAGTGGTGACAGGCCTTTCCCTGCAGTGGTATCGGCAGGGCTGCAGAGTCCCGTGAGGGAATACACATCAGTTGTGCCAGATTAAACCATTTGCTTCTCTAAGAAATATCTTCAATAGAATGGTTATAAAGGATGATCATTATAGGTTGGTTTGGTTTTTTGGGTGGGAAGGTGGGCAGCAGTGGGCGGAATGTGCACCATTGATTCATACTTGCCACTGTTTAAGTTATTTAAGAGTTTGATGTTTTTTCATGCATTAATCTGAGGAAGTTAATGGTTTAGCTCATGCAGCTTGCCTTTATTTAGGTCTGTGAGCTTACTTTCTGTAAGTTCAGCTCTCTTTGAATATCATGGAGAACTAAAGCCTTCATAACCTCCCTTAGCATTGTAGCTCTCATCTTCCAGTGCATGGCCCCAGAGTGGCCCCACTCCTTGTGCGGCAGCAGGAGCAGAGGACAATGATAGCACAGGCATGAGTTACAGTTGTAGTTAAATGTGCTTTTATGGCTGCAAGCTG